>JAMKCH010063906.1:0-50064 GCA_023653785.1 Ophioderma brevispina
GCTAGTTTCTCTACCAATCGGGTAGATGTTGAGCCCTGACAAAATAACTTAAGAAGGGAATTCTCTGGTGGCTAGTTCTCCTACCAATCGGGTGGTAGATTGGTTGAGCACTGCAAAATAACGTAAGAAGGGAATTCTCTGGTGGATATGCTCTACCAACGGGTGGTAGATGGTTTGAGCACTGCACAATAAAAGTAAGAAGGGAATTCTCTGGTGGCTAGGTCTCTACCAATCGGGTAGTTGGGGGAGCACTGCCAAAAAATAACGTAAGAAGGGAGGAATTCTCTGGTGGCTAGTCTCTACCAATGGGTAGAGGTAGATGGTTGTTGAGCACTGCAAAATTAACGTACGAAGGGACTTCTCTGGGTGGAGAGTCTCTACCAATCGGGTAGTAGATGGTTGAGCACGCAAACATAAAGTAAGAAGGAAATTTACTTTTTTTTTTTCTGGGGCTAGTTCTCTACCAACGGGTAGATTGGTTGAGAACTGCCAAAATTAAAGTAAGAAGGGAATTCTCTGGTGGCTAGTCTCTACCAATCGGGTAGATTGGTAAAACTAACCCTGAAAATTCACTCCGAAAAAACTGTTGGTAGGTTCTTGAAATATACACTATTTGTAATTTTGTGGACATGTTTTCTGAAAACCCACCCTATGCGACTTTAATGGGGACATGCAAATGTTTCATTAACAAAATTGGGAAAAATAGCTCTTTCATCAAAATTTAGAAATGAGCATGCGTACACACGGACAAGATATGTGAATCCTTAGGGGATAGTCCTTTCTGATATATTAATTAGTTTTGTAAACACAACTAAAAATTTTTTTTGATCACCTTTGGGGAGCTTTCAATCTGCAAAACGCCAGATCTTTTTCAACCCGATGATTGAGGGCGCATTGGAGAGTGTTTCAGCCACTGGCTGTCTTTGTTGACCGTCGGCCTCAAAAAGATGGTTTTGGAAACTGCTGAAGATTGGCTTCTGCCTGCATCCTTGTTAAGGGAACAAGGATGCAGGATTCTGTTTTTTATAGTCTTTTCTGGTAGGAGTAGGCCTATCAATAAAAGTTGCATGTACAAATTATACCACAAAGTATATGCAGTGGCATAGATTTATTACAGATGGACACAAATCTACCAGGACACCCCCCATTTCCCCCAAGTATTCATTTTGTTGTGGTTGTTGTGTTGTTGTGGTATTATATTATAAGTTATGTGTGGGTTAGGAGAGAAAATGGCTATTGTTAGAACTAATTAAGAGTTTTCCCCAACAAAAGTATTAAGTTATTCCATTTGGATAACAAAGGATATGAATATTAATTTTTACAAATTTTGCGCCTAATTGGACGTTTTTTTTTTTATGAATTTAAATTTAAATAACTCATTAAAACCTAATGAATTATTAAAATTTCGCCCCTTAACATTGCTATAGAGTATTATTATGCTACCCCTACGTTAGGGCGGGAAATTGGCTTTTAGGCTCAGAACGCTCTTAGGGCAAAATTAATTTCCCCGCAACATCTTCCCTTTGTATTGCGGTTTATCTGTTTTGGATAACAAAGGATATGAATGATTAATTTTGTAAATGAAGGATAATCCTAGATAACAAAGGATAGAATATTAATTTAATAAGAAAAGAAAACTCATTATAACCTAATGATAATTCAATTTCCCCTATTCCACTGTTGGAGTTGGTAGATAGGCAAAGTGGGTGGGGGGGTACCATTTTGTTTAAGTTCTCCATTTTAGACGATAGGCCCCAATTGTATAAAAAGAAGCCACCCAAAGATGTAAATGACCTCATGCATCTAGGGGTCATGTCAGAGGTCATTCTATGATTCAATTAAAAAGGTCATTTTTTGGGGTCAGTAACTCCAGTGAACGCTTGTTAAAGGGCTTATGTTTGTTTGGGCCGCCAGACTATAGCTGAGGACCACTTAGCAATCCGTTGTGCGTTTGTGTATGTGTGGATGTGGTATGTGTGTGTACAAATTTTAAGTTTTTGTAAAAATTGACCTCAATTGAAAAGTTTAATTCAAACCAAACTTCTGTCATAGGTGCACAACTGGGATCCATCATATGTTGATGAGGTCAAGGTCATGTTGAAAGGTCAAAGGTCATGTGAGGGTAAAGTTTGAAACAATGGGCTTTAAATTGTTTAAATTGATCGTAATTGAAAACTTAAATTCAATTGGAACCAAACTTTGTCATAGGTGCACCAGCGATCCCTCATATGTTGATGAGTCAAAAGGTCACGTGCCAGGGTCAAAGGTCATGGGCCGGCCCACAGCTTATATCTTTGAATATAGTGAGAGCGAAGCCGAGAAGGAAACCGCGAAAACGGAAATTCTAGTTTTTAATGTATTGCATACAAATGGCTGTAAAATGACCTGCATGAGGTGTGTTATCATGTGGTATGGTATGTAAACCAAGTAAGAAGTGAAATGATTTGAAATTTCATGAAATACTGCCTGGTGGTTTATTGCTATTTGTGACAGAAGATACGGGAAGACCTGTACACAGACTTATTTGACCAAGTTCTACGCAAGTATGGAAAAACCTACACGTGGGAACTGAAGCAACGAATGATGGGCGCCAATCTCCTGGATAGTGCAAAGCTCATGATTGATGAGCTAGAGCTTCCTTTTACACCACAAGATTGGGCCAAGATGGTGACAGAGCCAATGAACGAGATATTCCGCACATCAAAACTTATGCCAGGTAATAGAGATATTCAAGCCATATGACCAGGGCCATATGTAGGATTTATTTATTTTTTTTGGGGGGGGTGGTGGGACTTCGAAAAAGTGGATCTTTTTTGGTAAAAGTGGATTTAATCCCCCTAAAATGGTCCTTTTTTGGACTTTTTGAATATCCCATCACCAAAATACCTCTATATTTTGGACCTTTTTATCAAAAAAATTGTCAAAAAGTGGACCTTTTGCCCATTTTGTGGAATTTGGGAGGGGGTGCAACTGCACCCCTGGCGTACGGGCCTGCATATGACTTCAAGCAAGCATTTTTTTGCTGTTTTGATGAAGCTATAATGTGTGGGGGAAAAGAACAATAACAAAATAGACATGAAACCAGCAAAGTGACTATTTTGTTTGGATTCATGGCATTGAATCCCTAGAAATAGCTTTTGAGAGACCATTCTGGGCTAGTTGAAGTGATTCCTAATTACAGAACACAGATTTTTTTTCTTTCTGTATTTTTTTATTCCCTGTACTTACAAAATGCACAACCAGACCCCCATAACAGTCTTGTATACAAAATACAGCAAATGGAGTGAAGAAAAACAACAATACACACCAACACAAAACACATCCCACAAAACAGACAAGACGACAACACTAATTGCTCGAACAATGACACTGTCAGAGAAGGAAAACTAACAAAAAGGAGACATCAATTTGAGCCTTTAAGATTAAATATTGTTCATTTCTTAAAGTGGTTCCATAACTTATTATTCTTTTTAGCAATCTTATATTCAATCTTGTATAAATTTAACTTAACCAAATTTGAAAAAGCTTGGAAACTGAGAGGGACATGCTGAAATTTGCACCTATGAATGTAATATTTTAAATAGAGAAATAAGATATATTGCAAATGTCATGTTGGCTTTTATCTCAAATACCAAACATGAAATCGAATTTAGAAATTTCAAACATTTCACCAGTTTTGTTATTGATAAATGTACAGATTATTCCATAATGGTGACACTTTTCTGCATTCACATAAAAAGTGCAGAATGGTTTCAGGAAGTTCATCACAAAAAGAACAATTGGGAGATTCATTCTACCAATTTTGTGAAAGAAATCAGTGCAAATTGCCCTATGTAGTAGCAGTAAATCCAAAGTTTTAAAATCTGGTTTTGTCCCCGTGAACGAGGGTGGCTGGATTCACTTCACACTCACAGCAACCGCCCTTACTCCCTCCTTCCACTTCACCCGATTCAATGCATCCTCCATCCTCAACCCAACCCTCCTACTCTCCTCCTCCACTTGCTTCCAAGTCTTCTTTGGACATACTCTCCTCAAACCTCCCACCTCAAACTCAAAAGCCCTTCTTAAAACATGCCCGTCATCCTTCCTCAGCACATCCCCATACCAACATACACTATTTGCCTTTGCCAAACGGTCCGTCGCTTCTTCCAAACCCAACATCTGCATCAAGTCCTCAGTGTTCATCCTATCCAACAACTTCACACACACATTTTATATATGCCATATATTCCATTTATGGTGTTCCATTCTAGTGCTTCTCCATTCTACTTTATTTAAAAAAAATTGCAACTTGACCGTAAATGTCAGAAAGTGACAAGATGCGATACTTATGAAATACAAAACTCAGTCTGATAAGGCCAGGGATTATTTTCATAGACTTTGGGAAATTGTCTATCAATGACAAATTGATCAAGTTTACTGTGCAATGAATTTAGCACATTTAAAACAAGGCACTAGCAGTTCTGGATGCTGGGGTTACTTCTGTGGGGAAACTGACTGTGTGTTTTTTGTGGTCGCCTGCCTTTGAGCAGGAAGACACATAGGGATCACTTTGTTCCCCTGTAGTCTGTTGTTGATGTCTGTTGTTTGTTTGTGAAAAAGGGTTAACATTTGCTTATCCTATCCGCATACTTTGAGTTGGATTTAAACCAACTTGCAGTCGTACATGCAACATGGGATCCCGCATTTGCTGATGATGTCAAAGGTCACATACAAGGTCAAAGGTCATGTGAGGTCATTAGTTGTAAGATAGGCTGAAAGTAAAAAGGACCATTTGAAGGGTTTAAGTTCAATTAGAACCAACTTGAATCATAGGTGCACATTTGGAGAAATCTTCATATGTAATGATGTCAAAGATCACAATCCCAAGGTCAAGGCATTTGAGGTCAAGTTGTTTGAAGATAGGCTGAAAATTTAAAATTGACCTAAATTGAAAATGTTTAAGTTTCAATTAGAACCAAACTTGATCGAGGTGCACCATTGGGGTTCCTTCATATGTTAATTGAGGTCAAAGATCACATCTCCCAAGGTCAAAGGTCAAGATTCTACCTGGCATTCAAAAACCGCGACGGCAGGCGAACATGCGGTCCCGAGGACCGATGTAGTTTTTTTTCAAATCTAGAGCTAGCCGACAGGTACTCTACCCTCCCAACTGCTTTTGGACTATCTACCTGAAATAAACTATTGTAATGCCAGAAAGTTTTGTGGATTTCGGAAGTGCTCCAGATTCATAAGAGTTTCATGCCGCTAATTTTCAATAGCTAGCAAAATTGGAAATTGATGTAGTGATCACCAAATGAACAAAATATTTTCTTGGAGCACCTGCTTTATAAGATGGACACAAATAATTTTGATGAATTATTCTTCACAGCTGATCAGCTGTCAGCAGCCTTGACGGAATACATGTTGTCTTCCCTCCAAGAGATGATGAACTTTGACCTCCCACAATGCATTTCAGCACTTCCTGTCTTGCGCGCATATGCTCGCAAACCTGCAAGCTAAAATTTGTACTGCTCGCAACTCTGCGAGCATGAATTAACACTGCTAGTACGTGCTTGCAGCTGCATGCTTGCACGCGCATTAATTTTAAATTGTGATCATATGCTCGTGAAAGCCTTGTAAGCTCGCGAGCTTGTGCATGTGCGCAGAAGTTCATCAATGCTTGCGGTGTGCAAATGCGTGCTCTTTGCGATCTTGTATCAGCTTGCAACGAGCTTGTGCGAGCATATTTTGGTGATCACATTTTTGTAAGGGTATCACATGCACTTTATTCCATCAAGGCTGCTGAATTCAACTGGGAGCAGACTGCAATGGGTGTGCAAATTGTGGCTACGCAGAATTGTTAGTACAAAATTTCAGATGAAAACAAGGTAGAAATATTGGTGGGGTACAGCGAGGAAAGGTGGTGAATTTTGATTTGCATACATAAAAGATTTTTAGATTCTTGTTGGCAGTGGCATACGAGGCAGTCGATCCGCAGGTGTTAAAATTTCCATTTCCCCAGAGGGGGGAAACTCATTTCGGTGATTTGCTCCAATTAAGTTTTAACTTGACGAAATGTGCACAAAGCGCATGAGAATTGTGAAATTTACATTAATTTCCTGAAGAGCAGGAATGGAAGTACACATTTTGGTCCATATTGTCCCACTTTTTAACCAGTGGGGCAACTAACTCCACCCCCACCCCAGTCAGTGCACTACTGTTTATTAGTACAACTTTTTGATATTTTTATTCTAAGTATGTTGCAAATTTGTTTAAAGAGACACCGGCAAATTCGAACAATAGTGTACCCTCTAGATTTTTCAAAATTGAAATTTTTGCCTGGTTACGAAGCTTTTATATACATTAGCCCTCACCTGAAATTACTAATCCCAAATCAGCGCGCTTATGGGTAAACAGAACGATTTTATAATTAATGTTGCCTGCGACATTAATACAGCAGACGACATGGAAATGGGGTCTAACACAAGAAAATACACGCCAGAGTTGATTCTCACGGCATGTACCTTGTTTGACCAGTCTGTGACCTTTGTGGCTTTAATATCAATGAGTACGAGTCTATGATATTCATGTAATAGACACATTTGTTGATTAAAGTTACTGTAAACTTAAAAGTTAGTCTACAAATTACCTGGATGTCTTTAGCCTCTTATTAATATGCCTTTCTGCTTTTGGGTTTGTTTATATTTTTATGTGTAAAATATATCTCTATTCTTCCAATGGCCTAGACTATCATTTGCAAGCAATTAAAATGGAAGAAATTTTATTTTTTCTGAAAATGTGCCAATGCCGCTTTAAGTTTGATATGCCTCAAAAATGACCATTATCAACAATTCATAAAAGTTTCTGGTTTTACAACAACCGTGGTTGATTTCTTCTCTATACATACAGGCGTTGACAAATTGATTCATCATCTCCATCAGCACAACATTCCTATCGCCGTGGCAACAAGTTCAACAAAGTATTCCTTTGAGTGCAAGACATCTCATCATAAGGAATTCTTTGATTTATTTCATCACATTGTATGTGCAGGAGATGACCCGGATGTGAAGCATGGCAAACCAGCTCCTGATGCCTTTCTTGTGGCTGCAAGCAGATTTGATGGTGATACTCCACCTGTTGAAAATGTAAGAAACACATAAAGAGATACAAGTTTGTTTCCTCTAGTTACAGGCATTTTTGTTTTTGACAGCAGTATATGTTACACTTGTTTTTCCAATCAATTCAGAAAATTGTAGTTTTTTGTTGTCCAAATGCAACCAAAATGTTGCAATGGGGGAGTATGTCAGCATAACAGGTGGGAAAGCTTGCAAGGTGGGTGGGAACAAACCATTGTCTCAACCACTGAAATGCAATAATGGAGTCACTTGGTATAGAGTGATAGAATATGAGTTCTGGTGCACAGTGGTGTATCTTGGGGGTGTTTTCTGGGCTTGCGCCCACTGGGATCATGCCAAATTAAAACATGCAAAATCAGCCTATTTTTGAGCAGGGTTCCTTCTGCAACTTTCCACTCCAGGGTCCCCCTCAAAAAGCCAGGTCTTGATATGCCAGTGGATGAAATGTGCTATTTTGCCTATTTCTTTAAAATATTAACTCCCTGGGGGTCTTCTAGCTGAAATTTGGGTTCTAAGCAATATTGTGATTGGTCACTCAAGAGTATTACGTAATTTTAGAAGTTGTAAACCCATGATATACTTCCAGTCGCAGTGAGCAAATTATGCTCGTGAGTACAAAAAGTACTTAAGGGCCCATCAACAGTAAAGAATGTATGTAATCTTCCATAGACTTCCAATGTAAAATGGTGTTACAACTAAACGAACATAACTCCTCAATGCAACCTTTGATTTGTACCAAAATTTGCATAGATTATCTTGAGTATACATTCTATCAACCAATAGAGCCATTTTTTAATATTTTTTATACTTTTTGGACGGATTGCGTAGCAAAATCCGTCTTATGAAATGGCAATGTCTGGATGTATGTAAGGATGTACGTAAGGATGTATGTATGTATGTATGTGTGTGTGTCTGGACACAAAAAAGGTCAACATTTTGCCATAACTTTTTTTTCCAGATGAGCTAG
Source organism: Ophioderma brevispina (assembly GCA_023653785.1). Classification (NCBI taxonomy): domain Eukaryota; kingdom Metazoa; phylum Echinodermata; class Ophiuroidea; order Amphilepidida; family Ophiodermatidae; genus Ophioderma; species Ophioderma brevispina. The sequence continues at coordinate 8,086 of JAMKCH010063906.1, forward strand.
AGTACCCAAACTTAGATATATTGTAGGAGGGCACAAGCCCTACTAACCATGTAATCCATTCCCCCAGGGTCCTCCCCTGGGTCTGACAGGGGGTGAGGAAATGTCAAAAAAGGTCAACATTTCACAAAAAAGGTAAACATTTTGCCATAACTTTTTTTTCCAGATGAGCTAGAGTACCCAAACTTAGATATATTGTATGAGGGCACAAGCCCTACTAACCATGGAATCCATTCCCCCAGGGTCCTCCCCTGGGTCTGACAGAGGGGGTGGGGAAATGTCAAAAAAAGTCAACATTTCACAAAAAAGGTAAACATTTTGCCATAACTTTTTTTCCGGATGACCTAGAGTACCCAAACTTAGATATATTGTAGGAGGACACAAACCCCTACTATCCATGTAATCCATTCCCCCATGGTCAATCCATTCCCCCAGAGCCCTCCCCTGGCGGTATGACAGGGGGTGGGGAAATGTCAAAAAAGGTTCAACATTCCAAAAAAGTCAAATTTTTTTCTAGATGAGGTAAGAGTAGCCAAACTCAATATAATTTTAGTCTATAGAATGAAAGTGTTTAGACCTATGCCTTTGATTAGCTCCTTAGGCGACCGCCTCCTATCTCCTCCTAAATGCCCAAATGCGAGGTTTTGTTGAAAATCAGCGAGCTCACTGGTGGATGCTTAGATGTTTACCACCCAAGCCCATTACAACTAAAACTTACCGCTTGGAAAAATGCACTTTCTCGTTGATTTCGCCAGTCGACCATGATCCTTAAATATCCAAGAACATCGTCAGGCATGTGGTTTGTTCAGAAAGGTTACCGTCACAGAGATCAGCCACGGTGTTTTTTGCAAATTTCCAAAATGGCTTCCAAAATAGCGTAGGCTATAGCATGTCCGTAGTTGCTACGGAGTTGCTATGACGAGTGACATTTCCACACCAAGTAGTAGTGCCCAGTGTTACTGTGTTTAATTACATGGAAACTCTGACCTCGGTAGGTGCTAAAACAGCGTCCGCCTGCTTGTTCGTTTGTATTATTGCGTAATCAGCAAAAATTAAGCGTGTTCGTGCCCATTCTAAAGAAATAACCAGGAAACAGTCCAGAGGGCCTGGATGGTAACAGGCTTTGTCAAGAAATCAGTAGCGCATTGCAAAATTGCACTTCTCTGTATGTGAATGTGATAGTAAGAAATGAATGCCAGGATGTCATGTCTTTCTTATTTTTTGCAGTTTTACACTCGTCTTTGAGGATTGGCCTTAAGAGGCATAGAGGCAGCTCTAACAGCAGCAGCAGGCATGTATGCGGTCTTGGTACCCGATGAACGACTTGAATATCAAGTATAAAGAGAATCGTAGATCAGTCATCAGCTCCATAGAAAAATTTGTACCAGAGGAGTGGGGACTTCCTGCATATGAAACAGGACTTTAGAAATGTATTACAATAGATTTTGTGACAATGATGCAGCAATATATTGTAGCTGTATATCAAGGAACGTATTTTGGCCTGGTGGTGGTATTTTTGTCTCGGAATCTTCTGGTTTGTGCATGGCGCTCATTGCTGATACAACTCGAATCAGTCTATTCAGAAAACAGATGAAATTCTTGACATGGATGTTCTACTTCATCTAAGTGACAAGTCATTTCAAAAGAAAACATTCATCTCCCGATGTAAAAGTTAAAATTTTAATAGTTATTGAAAAAAGTATATTTAAAACCTTCAACAAAGTAACAGCTAGGGTTCTTTTGTAACATATCAAAAGTTGCATTCGTGATTTGGAGAAAGAATATAAAACCGTAATTTTTTTTCTGAATGTTCTATTATCTTTAGTTCCTCAGATATCTCTAAATGTACTTGCAGCCAAGTGCCCTTTTTTGACATGAGTCAGAAATTTGGCGGAAAAAATCCATCGCAGTACCCCCCAGACCGATTGAAACTAAGACCTATAGACTGACCTATAAAACAAAAGACCTAAGGACCTATTATATAAAAATAGGACAAAAAAAGTTTGTTTTGTTTTATAGGTCTCAGATGTATAGGTCCTAGTTTATTGCCTAGGTCTCTTGGTCTATGGTCTAAGGGTCTTTGTTTTACAGTCTTGCGGTCTTTTGTTTTGTATTACACACCCTAAAATTCAGGGCCCATATGCAGCATGAGAAGTTCAAAATCTGTAGAACCTGAGAACATTTGATGTGATGAGTATGATATGAGCAATACTAAGCTATGGCCATAGTCAGGCCCGTATGCAATTTTGATAGCATTGAGCTTGGTGTGTCATTTTGGGAAACATCAGGAAAGAAACTGTGCTTATAATAAGGGGTTCCCAAAGGATAAGTTCCCCCCTAAAATTCACGGACATTTATGAATAACTTCACTTAGAATGGATGTTAGAAAATTTCAAAAAAATTGAAGAGAGGAAACATGTGGCTCTCCCACAAATGTCATTACCTTTCAAAAAACACTTTTGGCATCAAACACACACTGCAGGTTTCCAAAAATTATGGTGTCAGAAAAAATGGCACTTTACCGTATTCAAGTCTAAAGGCAAGAAAGTATCAATTTACAACAACGGCTCTTCATGTACTTTCTTATATATCATTACGTAAAAAATCTTTAAAACATGAAGATAGGCAAAGAAATGAACAACCAAGACAAATATGCCAGACAAACAAACAATGAGATGAGATTTGAGTAAGCAAACAACACTCGAAATGTGAAGCAGATCAACACAAAAGGAGAACTGGCTCAAGCGGGGTTGGATTATACAGCGAGCATGGAACAACCATTCATCAACAGAACATAGCAAATTGGTAAACAGCAGTGTAAACACTTAAAATAATGTCACAGTGCAATGGAGGAAACATGAATATTGAGTCTCACCCTACAATGACAAACAATTAAGCTTATTTTGATTGAAACAGGGATTTCACAACATCCTCTTTCTTTCCTAAACAAAGATGCAAAGAACAATGAGTAGTAAAAAGCTACACCTATTCTTTGTTTTTTACTGCATATTTGTCTTATTTGTTTGCCCATGCGTCAATGTCTTAAGCTTATTTACCTCAGGATCTCCATGAAATATGGAAATGAAACGTTTCTTGTAAATTGGTTATTTCTTTACTTTAGACCTTTGAATACGGTACAGTGCCACTTTTTCCTGACCACATCACTTTTGGAAAAAGTGAGTGTGTTTTGAGCCAAAGGGGTTGTTTTGAAAAGCACGACTTTTGTGCAGAGCCAAATGTTTTCCTCTCTTCAAAACTTTTTAAATTTTCCAATCATCCGTTCTAAGCGAAAGTTATGCAACGAAATGTCCTTGAATTTTAGGGGGACTTATTTTTTGAACCCTGTCTATAGCCATTTTATTGTCGCAAAAACGAGGGTTATTTATAAATTGTAAGCGAATACTTGTATTTTGTTTATTGAACTGTTGTAGCCTAGAATTAAAGATATGTTTTAGTGTACATTACCTGCTAGTTTATGTAATGTTTTGGTAAGTTTTCATGTAAGTTTTCATGTTGGGTTATAAATTCACCATGTTTACTTCTGGATGTGGTAATTAGCATTGTAGTTGATCTATAGATTCATAAAATTGTCAACCTAATGGTCTGTAATCCTCACACTTCACACAGAATTTGTTTTGTCACTGACCTCCGCAATGTAACGATACACTGTTCAAATTGCAAGTGTTTACTTAAATTCTTTGCAAAACTAATGCTTTAAAATGCATTAGCTAAAATGAACATTCCCCCAAACTCAGCACGAGTACAAGTATTCCTAAACATATCAATGAGATTAAAGAAACAGGTGTGGGTCCAAAACACAGAATAAAAACAAACAGGGTATGTCCCCAAAAAAAATGATATGAAACAATCGGGTTGTCCCAATTTAAACACAGTGCCAGCGAGATAAAACAAATATGGTATGTACATAACCTGGTTCAGTACACTTCCCATACTCATCCTACCTAGAAGTACCACAGAAGTAAACCATTCTCACTTGACCTTTGACTCATCGACTGTGATTTCTGAACCGGAAAGGGCTGACTGGGATGTTGATAATGCTCCTTTAATCTCCAACTTAATCATCATGATTTTCCCAAAATGTGTGAGGGTTGTATTGAGCTGTAATAAAAGTTAAAGTTACACTTAAATCTCACATTTGATGTGATGAGCGGTGAGACCAAGGCAGCAATCAAATATTGCACCTTTACCCCCTTGGGCAGTACCAGCCATTTTGATTGGTTAATCAGTGGGTTATGTAATGTAATTGGCCAATCATGGATGTTGTAAGAAAAGTTTTGAAGGTGCATACAAATATATATATATAGGTTTATTTTATTGGTTACTTAAAGGTAGTAGACCGCTTCATGGTTAACCCCCTGAGCACTACCTCCTATGATACAATCTGTCTGATTGGCTCATTACAGGACACAACATGAGATAGCCTGCTGATGGACCAATCAAAATAGTGCTTTTATCATAACTGTGTAAATTATACCTCTATTCTTACAGTTTCTCTGATTTGTTCAATGTGTAATATTATCTTTCAAGTGACCAATCAAAATAGTGCTTAGATGCAGATAGACAGGTAGTGTCCAGGGGGATAAGCTAATAATTGTGACATCCTAATAATGACACACAGTCATTTTAATGTATGACATGCACAAATAATGGACATGGTTTTAAAATTGTAAAACACATTGTGAATAAAAAAAACATGCGTAAGCATACATAGATGTTTGTCATGTTTGTCATTGATATGAATTAGTGGTGAAATACATGTGTAGTTATTAAACAGTGACCAAAAGATGGATATTGATACATATGCCTGTTGGCCTTAATGAATTACTGTCTCGACCTACCTCTTTTATTTGTATATGACAATGGGCCTTTGCCAGAAATTACCAATTTTTTTATGCTTTGTCCTATGCAGCCATTTTGATGAAATCAACCCAAAATTTGAAAGAGAATGTGATTCTTGAAGATAACATAATGAGATGTGTAAAAGGGTTAGTTGAAATTCATGAAACTCATCTTCAAAGTCACAGTGACATCTTCGTTCGTTCATGTCCACAAGTCATTTAGTAATGGCTTGTGGTGGTGTCAGGATTTGTTCAACTGTGGAAGCTGACGGGGCGCGTGTATCCATGATTACGGACGCTCCTAACATGACCACGCGTTTTTGAAACTGGGGCGGGATTGGGAACAGTCAGGGGTTTTACACCCTACTCGTATTCGACACTGACTGCGATGTACATGTACAGTTGTAATCTCGTACACGGGACCGACGCCTTAACGCCCCCTCAGAAGGAAGGAGCTTTCATTGATTCATTTGCCCAATCCAAGTGACCCCATGGGAGGAGGAGCGGTTAATCTGCTAATCAATAGCTGTTATACAGATTAAATCCCAGGAATTGAGCACCAGAGTAAATCCAGCAAGTGACCAAACCGGGTTCGAACCCGGGATTTTGTTTTGGTATATTTGCGCCATGGCAAGCACCCTAACTACTAGACCACGCTCTCCAAATCAATGGACATATAAGAGATGAAACCAGAAATTCATAACTTGGAAAAAGATGTATAATGGAGCGGACGAGCTGTGAAAAATGCTTCTAGTTTTCGAGTTACCCCTCCCCTCGATACAACAAAACACAACCACCGTTATTTGACGTATAAAATTATATCAGATTTAAGAAAATGATGGTTGCGGGTTTAATATTTGGTGGCAGGATGATTTCTAGGCCGAAAAAAAAAAACCATGTATGTTGGGGCTGCAAATTAAGCGAAATGATTATTTTTTTAATTTTTTTTAAAGTAAAAATTTACAATCTGATTTTTATGGTATCTTTTTTGTTATTGTATAGGGTTTATACATGAATAAAGGGTTAGGAATACTTGTTGGGGGTGACATGTTATAAAAAGGGTGGGTTGTTTTAGGAAAAAAGTGATTTTGGCGGGTTAAAGCTAACCCTGTATATATTGTTATAAAACAATTTTTTCTACTAAAAATATAAAGGTTAAGATTGATGTATTGCATTCATGTTAAAATTTGTTTTGCTAAGGAAATTAATAAATCTTGCTTTTCTTAAGTTTTTAGCTCCAAAAAGCGTGATTTTTTGACCCAAAAAAAAAAACACCCCTGCCACCAAAATTTTTGAACACAACCATCATTTTTTAAAATTTATATAATTACTATCTTTCGGAATAGAAGTGGTGCATGTTTTTGTGTGTACGAGGGGAGGGTTGTCGACCATTTTGCATCCAAACGCTCCCCTTAATAAACTGCAGTAACAAAATTCTTTCCGTATGCAGGATTTATTTGGGGGTGCAGAATTTCACAAGTGGGGGGCCCTGTTCTTTTTGGGGGGGGGGTGGGGGGGGTAAAAATGGACCGGGACTCCCCTAAAAGTCCTCTTCTGGAATTTATGAACATCTCAAGTGGACTTCTTGTCAAAGTGTCTCTAAATTTTGGACCTTTATTTGTAAAAACAATCGGCAAAAAATGGGAACCTTGTGCCCCTTTTGTGGATTTTTTTTTTTTTTGGGGGGGGGGGGTTGGTTGTATAGATAAGTGTATTTTTTTGTGTGAAAATGGGCATTGATGAGGGTTATGATCAACAAAGGCCACCAATCCCATCATTTTTGTGTTGGCTGCACTAGTGCAGGGAGGCACATACTAATTTATCCAAATTTTGTAACATACCCTCCTTACAAAATGTAGTAATGTATGTTGTGCTAAAAGTTAAAACCTTTTTCAAATTGCTGTGTGTATGGGGGGGGACACCTTTACTCCAGCTGCCACCAAACTCTGTCATAGGTGGCCACCAGAGACACTCGCATGTCTTGGTAGTGTAGGTTCACATACTAAGGTCAAAGGCATTAGAGGTCAACTTTTCAGCAGAGTTGAATAAGTGGATCGCGTAGCAACAACACTTGTGGTTCTATAACTGCCTTGTTTCGGTAAGGTGCCATGTAAATTAGGGTGCTTTACCCTCGATATGATAAAGCATGACTTGTGGGAACTTACCAGAGAGTGTATTGAGTCCCTCTCACAATGCACCAGCTAGGGGAAACTTTCCCCTAGATAGGTCATGTATCCCACAAAAACATCCTATTCTTAAAGGTGCAACAGAGATGTCATATATCGGTGTCCCAAAAAAATCAAAAAGTACTGATTTTTGCCCTGGTGTAAAGCTTTCCATCAAAATTATCCTGATCTGAAAGGAGTAAGCTGAGAAAGGTTCTTTGGTAGAAAGATAGTGGAAATTTCTAATTTCGTAATAGGAGGCACATATGAAATTCAGCCTATGTTTTATAGTTAAATATAAGCAATCAAATCACTTTTTCTCTCAAGACATTTCTGTTGCCAAATACAAGGTAAGAAGTCTATTAAGTGTCTAATCTATATGACCTTACTATTATGACACAATATAGTGGTGCCTCAATCTCTCGTTGCACCTTTTAACTCACAAAACCTTGACTGTTTACACTCATTTTAGCCCACAAGCACTAGTACATGTACTTAAGCATACATGAAATGTCTTGTGGTAATTAAACATTTTGAGCACTTTTTATCCTGAAATACGACATGTATTTAACCAAGTACAATATAGGCAATTTGCAATGCATTATGGGAATGGTTCAAAACACTCTCTGGGATATACTTTGAATGGGGTCTTGCTAACTCACCATCTTATAATTAAAAAATGAGGACATCCCCCCCTCTCTTGCAAGATCTCATGCCATAAATTTTCTTAAAATTTTTTCTTGACAGATACAGAGACTTGTCCACATAGTATACGATGACATCCTACAACTTACGGGCCAAATCATTCACAGGAAATGAAAAAACAGAACATGATGGGTACCAAAATCATGGGGGTGCACAACTCATGATTGATGAACTGGATCTTCCATTCACACCTCGGATTGGCGTCAGTATTATCAAGGACCGATTACAGAGGGGTTCCCCACAGCAAAACTATTGCCAGGTAACTTTTTTTGGGGGAAAGTGAATTTTATGGGGTGTAAAACCTTCAAAATTTGGAGATTTATAACCAATTTGGCCCAAAATTTGTTGTGTTTTGCCAAGCTTGGCGATTTGTTTGGCCCCAAATCGCTGATTTTTGCCAAAATGTAGATGAATCCTTTTCTGTCAGTAGTCCTTTTACAAAAAAATACCTTAAGAAATTCTCAGACTTATCCTTCACTTTTAGGCTAATTTTGCACATTTCAATATTTGGACTCTTTCGAGTGACAATATCCTGTTGGATAACTTCATGTAAAATACTTACTCCCCATTGGATATTAATTACAGTTTTTTTGCATGGATGGAATAGAGTAGGGTTGATCTAAACCAACAAAATGTGAGACACTTTCCTCTGTACACACAGGTGTGGACAAACTGGTTCGTCATCTGCACCAACACAACAGTCCATTGCCTTGGCACAAGTTCACAAAGTATTCTTTGATCGTAAGGCACCGCATCACCAGACTCTTTGATTTATTTCATCACATAGTGTGTGCAGGAGATGACGCCTGATTTGACGCATGGCAAACCAGCTCCTGATGCCTTTCTTGTGGCTGCCAAGCAGATTTGATGGTGTGGATACACCTCCTGTTGAACATGTAGTTATAACTGTAAGATAAGTTTGTTTCTGTGATCCATTGCACTAGTTATTTGAAAAATTATATGATTGTAATATAGGGGTTTCTTTTTGTGGAACTTGGTGAAAAAAGTAAAATTGGGAGGAGATGAATGATGGATGAGGAAGATATAGGGGAATTAGGAAACATCACCATTGATGACACCCATTCAGGTGTGGCTCCCGGCGTTTCAGCTGATCCAAAATAATACCAGTTCTCCTGTGACTGCCTTTTCTGATCGACCCAAAAGAATTTTTGGTAATCTTTTTGGGGAAAATATATATTAGATCATTGCCGTTTGAAGTAAAAAGCTTAAAGCATGAACACACTCGGCATGCATATAAACAACAAGACAAAATAGTGCAGGACAAACAACAATGAGATGTTGTAAGCTTACCAGTTATAAGTATTACGTAAAGTCATTTTCTTTGCATAGTTCCTTTTGTGTCATCTGCAAGAATTGAAGAAGGCCACTGTCATACAGGGTGAGTCAAAAATGATTTTACCCTTAGTTACACGAAAAATCTGTAAAAATAATTAACAAGTTTAGAAAATTGTTTTTAACATGAAAAAAAACAATAGCTCATATTTCCATGTCATAGGTAAAAAAATCTAAAGCTTACCTTAGTTCACATATGCAGATTAGGGTAATTAACGGAAAATCGCCCCAAAAAATTATTGACCACGGTTGTACATGACCAATTCTTTACGTCCACAGCAGCAAAAGCCATTGAGTTACTGTCATCGACATGCTTAAGAACTTTTGTATTTTGTTCTAAAGTAACCATTACCTAATCCGAAACAACTGTTGTTGATAATATTTCTTAACAAATTAATAGTCAATGACAGTAGCGTAACAGGGGGAGGGGGAAGGGGACGCATTGTCCCCTCCCCAATGGACTGACCAGAAATAAGCGGGAAAAGGACAAGCAGAAAGGCAGTAAAGAAAAGAGCGGGAAGGGTAGAGGAAAGGATTTAGACGCAAAGGGAAAGGCATATGGAAGTTGAATGTGTGTAATGTTCAAATATTAATTTCCCCAAAGTAGCCCTCCCCTCATCAGATTAAGAAGACGTGAAAAAAATGTGGGTCAACCAGCTGTATGGCATAGAATTGCCTACATGTTTGCATTCAGTTTCCGCGAAAAGATATGTGAACAATTTCGAACATTTATTGAAGTAATGCTTCAAAATTTGGGCGTAATATTCCATAATTTGTTATTGATTTCAGAATAATGAAATATTTTGACATTTTTCTTGATGAAGGTTTACACGAAGGTATCAAAGCAAGCAAAGAATGTCATGATGTATTTGTGTAGACTCATCCAAAGTCTCTTTGGCCACATTCCACAACAGTGATTCCGTGGACAGAGTGAAAAATGGGTACCTATCTTTAAGTTAGAATAACTTCGCAATGCAAAGTTCAAAAATTAAAATTAAAAATTTCTCTAGTAGGTGAAAAAATCTAGTTTTGTATGTGATAGTCAGCATCTTTGGTAGATTTTTCACTGCTGTAGAAAAATTCAAACAAAATGAGTGTAAATCTTTTTGACTCGCCCTGTATGCATGTGTGTGTGTGTGTGTGTGTCTGTCTGTGGTCAAAATGTTAACCCTTAATATATTGCATGCCATATAAATTCCGTAAGGCTTACGATGATGTAACTTGATGGAAAGGAGGGGCCGGGTGAGGTGACATGTTGGTGACCTCATGTGACCTTGGTGACTTCATGTGACCTTTGGCCCAATTCACAAACCGCGACGGCAGACAACACTCGCAGTCCAGGGACCACGATGTATTTTTTGTGAAAGAATGATGTAATGTTTGAAATGCTAGTTTAAAATCAAAATACTGTATTGTTCCTAATAAACGCCCCGGGGGCGGTGCATTTTTCAAAAGGGAGGGCGTTTATTACAGTAAAAAATGGAAAGTAAAAAAAACACGCAAAAATCACCTTACACACGCTTATTTTCGCTGGTACCAATAATACAAACGAACGAGCAGGAGGATGCTGTTTTCGCACCTCCTGAGGTCAAAGTTCCATACTAATTAAACTATTACAACTGTGCACAACAGCGATTATGATACGGATTACGACCGTCCCGGCCATTAAATCATGTGATTTAGGTAAGCTTAACTCATTTTCTTGAATTGTTTTTATCCAAAAATCATAGGGGGCGTTTATTAGAGCAGGGGCGTTTATTACCAACAACACGATAAGCTTAATTGTTTTCTCATTATTGGTGAGACGCAATTGCCAATGTTTCCTCAATCTGCACTGATGAATTTGCGCATGTTGAGCAGATTTTCTACCAGATTGTTGATGTTCTGTTAAGTTCAATGCACGCTGGATAATTCCATTCCACCAAGTGAGGCCCAGGTAGTATGTACCTCCTTAGGTGGCGATCTGCTTTCATTTCACCTGGTCCCACATCGAGGGGTTGAAAAGCAGAAAGACCTAACTCAGCGCGGTGAATGAAAAAGAAATATCAAAGAATTCTTTAAGGTGCTTCTGCCTGAGCGACTGGGACCCCCTCTGTGATTTACCAGGAAGTAGTATAAATTTGATATCAGATGAAAGGCGTATTTTCTCTATTATCCTCCTTAAATTTCGCTCCAAAGTCCACTTAGCAAAAGATATAACCAAAAACTGCCCGTTTTAGTGGTTAACCATCAATATAAGCACAGTAGGAATAGGGCTTGCAACAGTGCATTATCGCTTCTATTATCAAAACTGCAAGTTTGTTTCCCACGATACTTGGTGTAAGTGTATTCAAGGTGCAAGGCTCTCATATAAGTAGAGAACACGAATACACATAAATCGGAACACCCAACTTAATTCGCTGTCCAAATTAAAATTGTTTCTTTGTTTATTAAGTTTTGTATTAAAAAATTTCAAAAAACTAAAAAATTAAAAATGTTTACATTTTGAGTATGATAGATTTGCTTAGTAAAAATATTAAACATCAAATTTCTCAGAGCAGGATACAGCAAGATTAAAGAAATTCTTTACATATTTCTTTCAGATGCTGAGTTACGTCGTCTGATTTCAACCCTCGACATGTTCTCTATCAGGTGGAGAGGCAGGGACTTGGCTGGCCAATCGATGGTGCCAATGCACTTTCCCTTAAAGGAATCTGGTGGTGACATTGGAAGTATCAACACATACACTGTGTTTCTCACCAAACCAGGTTTTTCGGAAAAAGTGGCATACTGGCACGTTACAACTGTTCTGGAACATGACTTGATGAAGTATAGGCTTACATCTCATTGCTTGTTTTCTGCAATATTTTGGTTGTTGGTTAGTGTTTGTCTATGCATTAATGTTTTAAGTATTTTACTTTCAGAGCTGAATGCATAAAAGAAATGAAATGGAAATGTTGGTGTAATGAGTAATTTGTTTACTTTAGGCCTTTGAATACTGCAAAATGCCACTTTTCTGGAAAATGTGAAAAGGGAGGTGGTTTGAAACCAAAAAGCAATAACTTTTATTTCCCAAAGCCAACAGTTCCACTTCGAAAGTTTTTAAAATTGTCTAAACATTCGGTTTAAAGATGAAGTATGCAATGAAATGTCCTTAAATTATAGGAGGGAACTTATTTTTGTGACCCCGTTATTAAAAGAACACCAATTATTTTTTCTTCAAATAAGTTGTATTACCCTAAAATTTGCTCAAGTGAACCATTGGTCCAGCACTCGCAATGACTTTTGACTCCATTTGGTCAAAATCTAAAAGAGTCTTCGCTGATCCAGCACTACATGGGGTTTAATATATGACAAACTAATATGGGGTCTGACACAGACCGATCTCTAATGAACTCATGTGACATTTGACTCCATTTTGTCAAAATCTATACAATTCTGGAAATGCTGTGACCATCAAACCTAAAAAGAACTACTGGCCCAAGACTCAAGGAAGTATGCAGATTGACCTTTAATGACGCCTACCAAGCGTTTTGACCCCAAATTATACTAAAGTGTTCTGCAAATAGGATGCTATGACCATTGAACTGCCTCACAAAGGAACCGGAGGGCAAGGCTCCTAATGGAGTATGTATGTTTTTTACGGCAGATATCTTTAATCACCACTGACCTCTCACACCATTTGCGTTGATGATGAAAATACAACAAAGTTATTGCTCTGTAGGAAATCCAATAATTGGACTCCTAACTAAACATGTTGTTCCATAACCGATCACTGCATTCACAACCTTTAAGCTTTATTCTGTACGGTTTGTGAAGGCCAGTGGTCAGGGTTATGGAAATGCCCCTTAATATTTTAATTTTTTCGTTCATGCACCTATCCATTCCTCTCCATTGCAGGGCGCGGTAGGGTTACTGCATCATTAAAACACTCATCTCAAAGGGTTGAAATGCAGATACAGTTTAGCAGCGTATTTCTTTAACCCTATTCAGTGTAAGGTGGAAAATGACCCACTTTCTTTTGTCACTTATATTCTACACAAATTTGTCAGAGGAAAGGCTGAATGTGCGTCAAATTACCTATTGCTACTATAGTATAATTACCCTAGGGTTTGATAGTATGACCTTTGTCTTCCCTAGTGTTATCTCATGTATTTTATCAAAGGTCATGTTTCCATCTTAGGGTGAATTATAGTATAAGCCATAATATGTTGTTCGTTTTTTCGGCCAATTCTTCTTCTTCCCTCAGGTCCACAACACTTGTGGTTCTCAAATATGATAAAGCCAGAGATGGGTACAACGTCTGGCGCTGCTTCACTGAATTCCGCAAGGTCTTGTTTGTGCATTGTTGCTCCAGCAGTGGGCAGACCAAGAGGTTTCCATTGTCTGCGGTGCTGTTCCACAACCACAGGTAGTATCCTGATCTGCTTCCAGATAGCCCACTTCTGCAAGGAAACCTTTAGGATCGGCAAGAGTTCTGGTTCTCAATATATTGAGGCATCGCCATTCAGGAGTCAGCTCCAGGTGGAGTCAGCTCCAGGTGGAGATGCTCACAAGGTTCAATAACGATAGATGTTACTTGGTTAATGGAAAGTCTTTCTTTCACAAGGCGACTCTCCTTAACCTCCTTAGAGACTGTTTCAAGAGGTTGGACTTTGCTTTCTAAGAAACTCTCTCTGATTTTAAAAAAAAAAAAACTGACGGTTGGCAAACAGATTTCCAGACATAGGTTAGGGTGCTTCACATTGGATATTGGCAGCTACGCTCTTGGGCATGCTCGCTACGCTACGACGGATGTTGGTTGGAGCAATTCCTGCTAGGATGTACAAGTTTTCCGTTGGGTGTTGGACGGAGGGCCATCCTGACTGTGATAAACCGGCAGGTGGCATTTAATGCTGGATCAAGCGTCTTGGCATGGGTTGATCTTTCCCATACAGGCAGGGCATACTCTCCACATGAGTAAGCACAGGGCAAGTGCCGTCGATCTTAGGGTATGTGGGTGAGCCCCCATCTTGTGCCAGTTATTTGTGTTCAAGATGTTATGGCGTGGACATACTTTACTCGTCGTCTTTCTCATGTTGGTCTTAGAAGAGAGAGTGCAGTCCAAGGTACACTTCCTAGGTAAACATGACTATCACCGTGATCCAGGGGATTTCAGACCAGTTAACTTAAGCTGACGGCGTGTGGCTCCACTGTTGCGTAGATTGAAAGCACACACCTGTTTCTTAGATGGATTTGCACGTAGGTGGTTTCCTCATAAGCAGGTGTGAGTCATCCAAAGCTTTGGAGAGTCTCCTCTTCAAACAAATGTTGAAGTCGATCTTGTGCGCTAATTCAAAGATCGTTGCATAATAAAACGGGACAGGTTCCAGAACTCCTAGGTTGGTAGTTGGTATATATATGGAACAGGAGAGGGGCAAGCACACACTACCTTGTGTAGACCATGTGAGCCGACGCAATCGGCTATTCTTCGCTCCTAGCTGAACAAGAACATCCGTTTGTGCCAGCAATCCTGGATATTAAGTCAGTCAAGCGGATGTCTTGGTTAATTCCAGGATCTTATGGAGTAGGCGTCTGTGATTAACAATGTCGTATAGGCTGCTGATAGGTCAACGAACACAGCTCCGGTGCCATACCCTTCTCGAAAACCTCCTCAATGTGTTGAGTTAGGTGAGTACTTGGCTTGTTGATTTATTTGCCTGGGCCGGAAACCTGCTTGTTCTGGTAGAGGTGTTCGTCTATCACGGTGCGATACGTTTGAGCAGGAGGCGTTCAAAGAGTTGTTTGTAGGGTATGGCTACTAAGGAGTGATATAGGTCTGTAGCTCTTTGGCGATTGGATGGATCTTTCCATGCTTTAGGAGTGCCATTAACATGTGCTTCCTCCAGATCTTGAGAAAACCTAGGGGAAATAAGGCAGCAATTGTAGAGCTCAAAGAAGCCATTCCTTTGCTACTGGGCCCAGATTTTTTAGTTGCTCAGTAGAGATGTTTCAAGGCCTACTGCTTTTCCTGGGTGAAGTTTAGCAATACCAGATTCCAATCGTCCATGTTACGGGGCGAGTGGAGAGTGAAACCAGGGTCACCCACGATACATCTTGTGGATTAGTTTGAGCTTCTTGGGTTTCTTGCTGACACTTGCCATTTAACGCAGTTGGTGGCGCACTCCTTGGTTGGGGTGACTTGGTGATGGAGGTTCTGTTGGATCCCCTCGAGCCTTGTCGGATGGTATATATCGACCATGCTTCTTGCCTATTATGGGTGATATCGCTGGATTCAATTAAAGTGTCTGTGCCAGGTTTTGATCTTTTCCTGGGAGACCTTCGAAATTTCCTCACTTTAGGTTGCTTTCAGCCGAAAAGGATCAGCTTCAAACATGGTGATATACTCTTGATATTCTCTAGCAATTCATTGGAAAGGCCTTGTATATATTCCGTCATACAGGCTCTGGGTATGATCTCCGTGCAGTCTCGTTCAATGTGGGCAACTAGTTATGGGTTTGGAGCAATCTTTAATGTTCTGATCCAGGTCATCAGTGAACCTTGCCAGTCCTGCTTTCCTGTGTTAAAGCGGCGCATAAAAGGAACTTTGTTTGGTCTTAGGCAGTTGTTGATTGGATACGATGGGTAGATGTGAGTTTGTGGAACAGGATCCAGGAACAATCTTGCCTCAAAGGTTAGAGTGTTTTGCTACAATAGCTAGATCAGGCGTGTAACCGCTCTTCCAACGGCCACTTTGAAATGATGGCGGCAACTTAGGTCGTGAAGGAGACCTAAATGTTGACTGTTCTATCCATTCTCGGACAGCTTTCCTTGTCCGTCTTTGTTAGTTTCATTGTAGCCCCATTGGGTACTATGGTGTGAAGGTCGCCAATGAAAAAGTGAGGTTTGGTGGAATTCCCAGGGTTGAGTTGGTGAGAGTGCTCGAAGTCTACTGATGCGAGGTTTGTAGACAGATGTAACTATGACAGAGCTAAGCTCAATGGTGACGACTGCGATGTTGTTTTCATCAGGGACATTGAGGGTTTGCTGCTTTTCGGTGCATGTCTCACAAAATATGGCCACTTCCGTATTGTCGATTTGGTCTCTCGGTGGCAAGGTACATTCCTGGTATGGTTGGGCGGTGGTGGTTATTGATTCATCATGTTTTTCCTGCAGACATGGACATCGGCAATGGCGATTGTTCACAACTCAGCAATAATGGTACTTGTGCAACTGGAAAAAAACTCAAATTCAATGACGCTATAGTCAGGTAGACTAGAAAGGCCACCTGCAACTGAGGTCTAGTCATGATATTGGGGTATACTTAAGAAATGCTGTTAATGGAAACAGTGTTTGGAGTGGAGAGATTAGTTCCTGCCTTCGCTTCGCAGTTTTTTTAACTTTGTTCGCAGTGTTCACTTTGTTCGCAGTTTTAACTTATGCTCGCAGTTTTAACGTTGCCCTTCGCAGTTTTAACTTGCTTAGATTCGGGCGCCAATTGTATTACAGTGCATGATATATGTAGGTTATGTATGCAAAAAGGAGCCAATTAACGGGGCATTCTTTTAAAATTTGTCAAAAATTGTAACTGCCAAATATCGTGGAGTTCCATAAGATGTATAATAATGTTGTAGATTGGTGGAAAGTAGGTTGAAGATTTCAACCTTATTAAATTTGGGCCTTCTTACAATATGCAAATTAGCTTGTTAATGAGTAATTACTATGCATAATTGCTCCTGGCAGGGGAATCTTTACAAGGTTTTTAATTTGCAGTATTTTTTTTTATTTCTTTCAGTTGCCTTGTTGTTTGAGGATGCCACACTTGGAATACAAGGCAGCTAAAGCCAGCAGGCATGCAGGCTATCCTGGTACCTGATGAAAGGCTCGACTGTCAAGTGTACAAGACATTGTGGATTACAAGTCATAAGCTCTATAGAAAAATTTGTCCCAGAGGAGTGGGGACTTCCTCCATTACAACTTGACAACAAGGATTGAAAAGTAGTTGTTCTGAGTACACAGCACAGTTAACTCTCAGGCCCCAACAGTAATTATAGTCACTCATAGATCTTTTTTTTAATATAAAAAAATTTCAAATAAGGTCTTACTATGACCGATTTGGAATCAGAAGGGAAAAATGCATTCAAATGGGTCCAAACAAGCCTGCTAGTTCATTGGTTTGTGAAAATTGGTTCTCAAATGACCTGAAGTTGGGACCAAAGAATACAATTATGAGCTTAATTTTTTCAAGCTGGGGATGTAGGGATATATTTTAATTTAAAACGGTACATCAGTGATTTAAAAATCATGAATTTTCAAATGTGTTTTAGGACCCACCGTTATGTGAAAACGCTCTCATAGCATCTTTAAGTCTTGGTTTTCATAGCCATTGACTTCAATGCAGGCCCATACGAAAAGGGTAGTGTGTTGTGTGGGGGGGGGAGGGGGCAGGGGTGTAAGTCTTCCCTTATTCATCCAGAAGGGGGAATATGCTTTGTCTCTATGGTCATATGGGGAAGAATTGATGCTTAGGTGATTGGAAACAAGTTAAAATTTTGGGAAAGAATTGGGATAAAATGTGGCAAGGAGGGGCAAATTCTGATTTTCTAGTTTAGGGTAATTTTGAAAGTCATTCATTGAGTGGCATACAATATGGGTGCCCCACCCCCGCTGACATTTTTTTTTTAATGAGCCAGCATAGTTAACAAGTTGGCTGCGAAGTTCCCTCTCCAACTTGCCTGATTTTGTATATGAGAGAATAAAATCACTGTGACATCAATAGGTGGTTTGGATGCTATGGCCTTGATGTGCTATCACCAAAAGCTGATTTTATTAAAGACTGTATATAGGTTTGCATTACGTCAAACTCCCATTTCTAAGATAGTCTATTTGATTGTTGATGTAATTTGATGTTGATGTGTTGTAAAGATTGTCATCTTCAAAATGTCTCTATGTATTACAGATATGCGAAGTGAAGACTAATGAAAATGTATAACTGTACATTTATTGGTATTGCAGAATTTTCATATGCTATAACATGGCCTGATTTTGATAGATTTTACTACAGTTCCATGCAAGGAATTTAATGTGGATATAGTAAGGTCATATAAATAGCTAATGGTATTTGATGTGCAAGCTCATGTCAAATGACACTGTTCAACAATTATCACAATAAATAATTGGGTGTTTCCGTAAGGTGACCCATCTGCACACTTTTTCTGACATGCTTATGAATTCGGAAACCTTAACAGAATAAACGTGCTTTATTCCTTGAAGGGTTTCTTAATTGATAAGTGTGTCAGAAAAATGTTTGTCAGATGGGTCAGCTTACGGAAATACCCTAAATAATTTTGCTAGGGTGACCTCCAAACCTGAATTGACAGAAAAAAGTGATAATGTTAAGTCATTGTGTTTGAGTTAAATAGTCTGGCACTCTAATGAAGAGGATATGTCTTTGATACCAAAATAAATAAACAAAAGCTGAATTTTGTAGCAATCAAACTATTATTCAGTGTCTGTTGTGTAATTGAAGTGTTGAGTTTTAACCCTTCCTGCACACATCCAAGATGACTGGCAATTGGTGGTGCAAAATTCTGAAGCTTTTCAAGTGTGGAATTTTGAATTATAATTTAAATGTAAACATTCAATTCTACCACAGTGAAAAAGTGTTAACAACAATAGTTTCATTATAAAATGCAATCCTGAATAATTAAATGTCCCTAATATTTGAATATGTTCATTTAAACACCTCATATAGAGGGTATGGTATGATGTTTAATAACCAAGTAGCCACAAGGCTTCTTGTGTGCAATAAGGGTTAAAACAATGTCTTTACCTCTGTACTTAGAGGAATTCTTTATCAAAATGTACTGAAACTTCCAAGGGGTCCCACATGCAATTAGCCTGGGAGCTAACAGATATTTATAACACATCTCGAGTACAAAAGGTTTGAGTGATAAAAATATGTATAGACAGCCTGACATGCAGCCCTGAAGCTTAAGGGCCGCATATGGTGCCACAAGGAGGGGTCTGGACAAAGATAACATGGGGTCAAATTTTCATATTGAAAAGTACCTTATTTGTCTAACCATAAGGATTCCAAAAAGGTATAGTTTGTACTATCTATGACTTGGAGTTACAGGTTAAAACAGCAAAAATCAATAAAAAGGGCAGTTTCAGTTGTACAGGGGTCACTTTTAAAGTTGCACTAATTTGGATCAAAATGGTGCAAACTATTGGTGGAGTTCCCGATGTAGGGCGGTCTGAAGGTCAGCTTCCATTGCATTCAATGGGGCCTGACCTTGTTTTCCCCCTACTTATGCAAGCATTTAAGACACTCAAAACTATTCCTTATTTTAATACTATGAGCTCCATCAATGATTTTCACCATTTTTTTACCCAAATCAGAGCAACTTTAAGATTTGACCCCTGTACAACTGGAAATTATCCTTTTTATTGATTTTTCTGTTTTTAGTGCTAGCCTATAACTCCAAAACTTTAGGTTGCAGATAGAAGAATTAAACTATACGTATTTGGAATCCTTATGGTTTGACGAATAATGTAGTATGATTTTCAACATGATTGGATCAATTTAAAAATTTGACCCCTTGTAACCTTTGTCAAGACCCCTTCCTTAAGGCACCATTTGCAAAACTTACAATCATGGTTTCAGGGGTCACTCTTAGGATGTTTACATATTTAATCACTCAAACCTTTTGTACTTGAGGTGTATTACAAATGTGTGCTAGCTCCTGCACTTAATGTACTGGCAACAAAATTACCAGTTTTGCTTTCAGATACATAGTTAATATCATCATCTAATACCTCAAAACTGTCACCTGTTCATGTGCAAAGCTGAAGCTGCAATTTAACCCCTGATAACTACTGTGCAATTTTACAGTGTTTCTTATTGGTAAATTAATTACAAGACATACCAGTATGCATTTGAGTAACCAATTAGAATAGAACTTTTAAATGAGTGAAGATCAGTCCAATATACCATTCTTATGTCATCTCTGATTGGTTAAATAAATGATCAAACATCTCTTTTATACAATATTATCACACTTCAATGTGACATATTTTGAACAGTAAGGCTCAGACTTGGCTCCATTCATTTCCCAGTTTCTAATTCCATTTCCCTAATTTCTGTTAGAGTATAGCACTTGGATGCCAAGGTCAGAAATAACCTCTTAACACAAATGATCTGGTTTTTATAACAACTCGATGTCTTTTATTTTGTTAATCAGTAATGTTGGTGCTACTAGAATGGCAGCCGACCGCACTCTGTGAAGAACTCTTTTGCGGGGGAGTTTCCGTAACCTGACCAATCTGACACACTTTTTTATGACACACTTATGAATTAGAAAACCTTAACAGGATAAAGCACAGGTTTTCGAATTCATAAGTGGCAGAAGAAAGTGTCAGATGGGTCAGGACTCAGGTTACGGAAACTCCACTTTTGTGGACCACACCAGCATATGTGTATGGAACGTGACATGAAGAAGAATGAGTAATGATGGTTCAAAAAGTTTGGAATGTCTAAAGCAATTACACCCAACATATAAATAGTACATTTTTTTTAAATACAGTTCACTCTGTATTGGGGTGACTTCCAAAAGTGTTGCAGTTCAATAATGCTTAGACACAAGATTTCAAGTACCTTAAAAAGTTCCATGATATAACAACAAGACCTCTTTGGAGCAGTCCTGACAATAGCATTGTCCACAAGCTCAAGATCCCGGGGGCGGGGTATACTCGACCCAAAATGGGTACGGGTGTGCGTCCACGGGTTAATAAAAAAATCGACCCATGTTTATAGTGACCAAATTATACAAAAATATGACCCATTTATATAGTTGGTTCCGAAATTTCGACCCATTAATATAGTTGGCTTTGAAATTTCGCACCATTTTCATAGTAATCTTAGCAAAATCGGCCCATTTTCATAGTAACTTTTTACTAAATCCGAAAATCAACCATTTTCATTGTGATTTTAGCGAAAATTGGAAAAATCGACCCATTTTCATAGTAAAATGCGACCAAAAATTGAAAAATTGACCCATTTATATAATAGCAATGACCTAAAAAAGTGACCCATCTTTATAGTAGCCTGGTGAAAAAAAACGACCCCACCCATTGGTATAGTAAGGCGTGAAAATGCGACCCATATCGGCGGCACATATGTACCTACCCTTTTCCACCGAGTACCCCCCCGGCTCAAGATGTGGTCTGCTCGTTGGTCCGAAGGGTCATTGGTCCGAATGGTCATTGGTCCGAATGGTCATTAATCCGAATTGAGCATAAGGTTCAATATTCCGAAGGGTCAAAGTCTGAAATGAGCATAAGGTTCATTATTGGCTCGAAATTAATGGTCATTACTCCAAATTGAACACAAGGTTCAATTGGGAGTAATGACCCTTCAAACCAATGAACCTTCAGTGGTCTGAAGGGCCATTGGTCCGAATTAAGGGTCATTAGTTCAAATTGAGCATAAGGTTCATTGGTCTGAAGGGTCATTGGTCCGAATTGAGCATAAGGTTCATTGGTCTGAACCTTAGGGTTAGGATTCAGATGCTAATGACTCTTCTGACCAATGTACCTTATGCTCAATCTGGACTGATGAACCTTTGGACCAATGACCCCTATGCTCAATTCGAATGACCCTTCGGATCAATGAACCTTATATGTTCAATTCGGACTATAATGACCCCTATGCTATATTCAGACTAATGACCCTTTGGACCAATGAACCGTATGCGCAATCCGGACTACCAAGCCCAGACTAACGACCCTTTGGACTCATGACCCTTTGGAACAATGAATCTCTAGTTCCCTTTGATAACAAATTCTGCAGCTTTAGATAGCAGTTCAGGATGCAATATTGACTCCACCAGTCTGTTGAAAATGTCCCTTTTAAGGGCCAGAAATATGAGCCAAGTGAGGCGTCTTTGCACAAGTAGAGGGTAATTTATTATGTCCTACGAAATGAAACAGGCTCAGTGCACCCATTGGATGTATGATAAAGGAATAAAGTGTGTAATCCAATGGGTGCACTGAGCCCTTTTCGTTTTGCTTCGTCAAATATAATAAGCCCAAGTAAACAAACTTCTGTACAAGAATAGTGTGTCACTTAATGTATTATGACATTATCATTGTAAGGAGGAACATGTGTACCAAATAATTGCCTGTGCTAATTATCTGTCAATTAACCCACATGTCATCAAACTGTCAGGCAAGACTAAAAGTTTAAGAACCTAGGTTTTTAAACTTGGCCATCACCCAAAAAGCTTTTCCTTTTTGTAATTCAAGCATGTAAAATGTAGTCTTGCTCTCAGACTGTCACTAAAAGACTCAATTCTGATTAAAATAAAACCCAGGATGTACCAGTTGGGAACATGTTAACTTAATAATTTTGATTTCAATATATTTTAACCCATTTAGCAGGTGTGTGACATACACAGATTTTATTCTTCACAGGAATCAATGAAACTGCATTATGTCAGTCCTAAAATATGATACCAAACTTTAAATTGAGACTCACAATTCAAAGTTGTGCTTATATTATTGAAATATTAAGTCATGTTCAAAATGTGACCTGTCTGTACCTTCACATCTGTGTTTATTAAAACCTTAACATGATCGGATTACAAGGACTCTTTTTTCATGTGTGAACAAGTTGAAACCATCTCGCAAAAAATGTAACATTCAGGTCCGATACAAAAAAAAAAACACTTCTTCAGTAACACATCTAACATGTCTAAAATGTTCTCTGTTATAAATATTCCCCAGGTGCCTTCAGATTTCCAACATTTTTTTATTTTATTCACCACCCCTCTCCGAGCACACTCATTATATGGTTCCTCAATATGATACCCCCCATTGAGGAACATTTAATATTCTGCACTGGCAAGTGTGTGGATTTCCATTTCTTGAAATAACTTGCCTCACAATTTGTCTAAAAAATACCTTTTTCCTGCACAAAAAGCCTTTGGCCCTGGAAGAGACTCTAACACATAACACCTTCAATGTATAGCCCCAAATACTGCTCCCTCTATCCAAAATCGTTGACAGAAGTTCAATTTCCACTCTCAATGCAAAAGGTAGTACCTACCCTCAATACGTGCACACTTACTGTCTTCTGTCCACACACTTTTGGACCCTCAAAAGTAGACCAATTTAAATATACATCTTATAATAACATTCCTGTCTCATGCATTACAAAGAGAAAATACAAGTCTACATTTATTAAACTGTACTTCATCGTTTCCCCAGACACGGAGCAATTCTATGAACAAGTTTACACTGAAGAGCTAGCAAAATATGGCCACGTGTTCCCCTTGTCTTTACTTCAAAAGTTGCAGGGTGGAAAAACATCTACAGATGCCATGATTATTGTAAGTGAATTCAGTCTACCGATCACACCTCAGCAATGGATGGATACTTGTCTTAAGAGACTGAAAGAGATTTATCCAACAGCACCATTGATGCCAGGTAAATCTTGACATTTTTTATGTGTGTAAAAGTGCTATAAATAGTTGGGTATTTTCCAGGTATGATGCAGAAGAGATTGCACAATAATGTGACATTATGGGTGTACTTTCCTATTGGACAATATTAGACTGGATAATGGATATATTTATTTGCATGATTAATGCAATAGTAAGGGGTAATTTTGGCTGGTGAGGTGATTGGATAGTATAAAAGACTTATGCACATCTTGTATCTTGCTTAAACTTAAATTGCTTGTCTACTTAAGGACTATCTAACATGCATTTGTTTACTTATCCGAAAAAGGTGCTGATAGATTAGTAAGACATCTCCATAGTCATCACATTCCGATTGCCGTGGCAACTGGCTCTAGCAATGAAGCCTTTAATTTAAAGACAACACAACACTGGGAGTTATTCAGCCTGTTTCATCACATAGTGTGTGCTGGGGATGACCCAGATGTAAAAGAAAGCAAACCTGCCCCGGATCCATATCTAGTGGCTACAGCAAGGTTTCATGATGATGGGTTGGAATCACAAAAGGTAATGTTCAGAACAGTGGCATAACCAGCTTTTTTCAGGGGGCACATACTTTTTTTTTTGGGGGGGGGGAAGACAATATTCAAATTTGTTAGTAGATTATAGGCCTATATGTTGTTTTGACTGTAATTGGCACATGTGCAGAAAATCACTGATTCCACGGGGAAAAAAGGGGGAGCCTCACAAAGGGGGGGGGGGGGGGAGGAAAGCTGTCCCCCTGCCACCCCCCTCTGGTTATGCCACTGGTTCAGGAAGGAGTAATGATACTCTTCAGATCTATTATGGCCAAAAAGATATTGGTATAAAAGTGACAGATTTTTTTGAGGATACAAATTTCTCTCAAATTGCACTCAATCGGTTGTAGACCACCTGCCGAGAACATTTCAAAGGTTTATTGGACCAACAAGCACAAAAGAAAACATTGTTTTAAACATGCCTGCTATCATAACCATCCCTATAGAAAAACATGCATTGATTTTCTGTCGTAATCGACAGAAAATACTAAGCCTTCATGATGATTTTTTCGATTTTCTGATTTAGCAAATCACTGATAGTGCCTTTATGAATGCTAATAAGCTAATTTGCATTTTAATAAAAATATTTATGCACTGCATAATTCTTGTCAATTTTTATTTGTTAGATTCTTGTGTTTGAAGATTCTGTCGGTGGTATAACTTCTGCAAAGGCCGCAGGCATGCACACCATTATGGTACCAGACCCTAGAATGGTTCTACCAGAGGGGAATTCACCAGACCAAATCCTCAAATCATTAGAGGACTTCAAACCAGAAGACTGGGGTCTGCCACCATATGATTAAAGGCTGACTCAGAGATTTCCCAATGAGGGCTCACTAAATTTTCAAACAAATCATGTTTTTTGCATATACATAATGCTTGTCCATATACTAATCACTGTATGAAATAACTAAGCTCAAATCGAAGTCCTTCATTTAGAAAATCACACCTTTGTTATAAAATTCCAGATCCGGAATTTTCGTTATACACGGTATCCTATGGCACTGTTAGGGTGTGCATAAATGTTAACTGCATGAAAACGAAAAAACCCAATTCATCTCTAACTTTGGAATTAAGCATTTTAGGTGAGTATATTTAGTTCTAGATGACTATTTTTAATTACTACATGAAAAAATTATATTTCAAAATCTCTGAATCAGCCTTTGACATACATGCTTTATCCATCACTAGTTGACTTTAAAGCACATAATCAGGGAGACCATACCAGCATATTATTCAACTTTCTGCTAATCACTAGAGTAATTCAAACCAGACAGTGTCTACGAGCATAAGATTATCACATCCGTAGAGACATGTCAGGTGCGTTTTGAAAAAGGAGTGCACCCTCATTTTTTTAAATCAATATTTTTGTATGGTTGTAATGCTTTGTTAGCCACCCATTGAAATGATTAAGTCCAAATCAGTACCTTTGTGTGTAGACAGGATGATTTTGTAATAAAACCACAATATTATTCAGTATACCTTTTTTCACAATTTTAAATCACAAGAAAATACACACCAGAGTTGATTCCATTAGCTCAGTTGTGTGTTGTTGGACCAGTCTGTCACCTTTGGGTATAGTATCAATGAGTGTGACTCCATGATTTTTAAAAATGACTCAAAATGTCATTATGTCTATAATAAAGGTTAAAATCATTATTTGACTTCTGTGTACTGTTATATAGCCTCCATTTTTCTGATTAAACTTTTAAAAATATTATTTTCTCAATTTTATTTGAGAAAAGATTTCTCACGGGAAAAGTACTTTGTTACTATAAAAGAGAAAGGGGAATATTCCTAGAGTTGTTTTGCAAAATGCACCTGTTAAGATTGCACAAGGGGAGAAAAGAGAATTCCCCAAGAATGCTAAACTTAGTAACTAAGTCAATTGTTTATGCTTTGAGATCAAAACATTGTAAGATCAGGGAATTTCCCCATAGAGTTATATATGTCAAGTGATGAAATTCGGATGGTGAATTTCAATTGGTCAGCTAGTGTAAGGTTATGTTTATGCATGATGCTGTGGTAATGTCTATTTTTAAGACTTGGGAACTTTATGAAATATTGTGTATATGGCCATGTGTCTTGAACTGGGGCCTGCTCTAGGGTGGAGCTGTTTCATATTTTAGAGAAATCTGACATGTTTGTAATGATTAGAGTACTTAAATGTGATTGAATACTTCCAATTAAGCACTCATTTTAAAGCTATTTAGTTAGCTTTAATTTGATACCAAAATTATCTTGATCAGACTTCAGTAATTAAAATTATGAATAATTAAGTAAACAAAGGTGGAGGGTGGAGCAATTGGGACATGGAGATGGGACACGGTACCATGTTAAGTGTATGGGAGAATGTGAAGCTTCAGCTCATATTGTTTCTCTTTATCTTAACAATCATTCATTATTTGAATTATATATCAAATTAAAGCTAATCAATTGCTCTTTAATTTGAGACCATAAATATTGTTGTGAGACTTAAATTTAAAAAAAATTCTAATCAATTAATTAACAAGTCCGAATAAAGTGTACAATGGCACACGATAAATGAGAAAAAAATGTTTTTTCAGCTCATTATGTTTCTTCATACCATTTAACAAGATAACAACTTATAACTAACTAATTACACTTCAATTCAATGCCTAACATAGGCCTAACATTATAATTAAGCTCATTAATTCATAAATTAGACAAGCTGGGATGCAGAGGAAATGGGTCTCAATACCTTGCAAATTTTATCGGGTCTGTTTTTACTTGGTAAACAACACTTTTGAACCTGTGCAGTTTTAATTACATTTTCTTCAATTATAGATTCCAATATTCTAAGATTACCAAAATGAATGTTCTTGATTAAAATAATAATTAAATTATTCTTAATTAATCAAATGAAGAACCAGAGTGGAGGAGGAATGAGGGGAAGCTGCTAGACCAAGATGAGACATGTAAGCCCCCTACCATACTGCAAAATGCAAATTAGGTTATAGTTTGAGGTGTAGGATTATCAGAAAAATAAATTCAATTGGGAAATGTTTACTTTTAAAGAGTGGTTATTATACTTGTTATTTTACTCTTTAATCCACTATGACTTGTTGATGCTTAACATGTGAGCTGCCAATTAGAGCATGCGGCACTGAAAATTCACACTTATCATACAATAAAACAAATTTCTTAAAGGTTATAACCCTATTAATGTTACATTTTATGAATGGTTACTAGATTTACTTTGCAAATACTTGATTGTGCTTCAGCAGAAGCTACTTGCAAGAAGTTTTTAAGCAATCTTTAGGACGTTATGCAATTATGCGTAATTTTGATCCAATTTCATTACCTGTTGCTCTCAAAATCATAAAAATAGTTCTACAAGAGGTATCCCTGTCAAACTAGTCTTGTTAGATGGGCAAATACCTCTAGTTTACACAAATATGCTAGTTTTTAGATTGGTGCTTTGGGTTTGATGTGAGGCTATTTTGAAGAGATACTACTTTTTGTCTACTTTTTCATGAGTATTTTGATCAGTAACTTCTTAAGACCTAGCTCTACTGCAATTTTGATAGCATATTTGGAAAGATTGGACAATTTCCTTTCGGAAAATTATACTTTTCATATGCTAGCGTGTATAGTTTGGAAGTTATAAAGGTATAAGCTCAAAATGATGCGCGGTACTTGAAATTTGCAGACGAAACGCAAACAGGCCCCACTTCAAGACGCATGGCCATATATGAAGGAAAACTTGGCGAGAAGATTCGTCAGCAGTTGCAATCAGCTATACAGTATGGTTATAGCTAGTTTTATCAACAATAATGGTAGATTCATGCTCCGCACAGTGCCAGGATTTATTATATTTTCATTTCCATTTGAGCAGAGTGCTGTAATTATTCTACTGTCGTCTTTGAAGCCGAAAGTGCTGGGAATCAAAATAGGATTCCAAATTGTGGACAGATAGAAATCGTGGTGATTATCTTGGACTGATATACTGTGGAATATTTGTGTCGTCGAGGGAGTTATGTATCCTTGTCGTCTTGAACTGCTGGACATCAGGACTGAGAAGATTCCAATGGAATATTACCTGGGGATAAATAAATGGAGGATTATAAGCGTGACTTTGCATGCTGTCATTTTGGAGTCTTCGCTGTGAGGACATATCATCGTTGAACTGCAACGCTTCTTGTGGAGATTAATGGACATTCTTGTTTACAATTAAGTATACATGTAATCTTAAATATTGTGTGTAATTTTATGTAATGTTGTTTTGGACATACCAAATTCTTGAACCAATTACAAATCATTAAAATCTGTTATTTTGTATAAAATTCAGATCACTTGTGCACAAGGCTCATTTATTTGTGTTTGAAAGGTATTTCTGATCTTTGACATCTACGAGATGTCATAACAGAATTGGGGGCTCGTCCGGGAATTGAATTGAGATAAAATTGAGATAAAATGTACGAGATGTCATAACAGTACTCTGATATACACTTGGCACAAAAAGTATCTCAGCATGTTTTACGATCAGTATTGTGCCCCAAGTATGATAACTTGGAACAGTTTTCAAGGTATGCATTTTGTTGCCTAGGTCTTGCGTGCAAAATGGCTCAGATAGAACACCTGTGCCAACTGCCCCATTAAATGCAATGGATGTTGCCCTTCTGTGCCCCCTACATCGGTAACTAAGTATTTTAAACAGTCAACACTATTCCTTATTTTAATCCTATGAACTCCATCAATAATTTGCACCATTTTTTTAAATCTAAATTGGAGCAAATTTAAAAATTTGACCCCTGTACAGCTAAAATTGACCCTTTTTATTGATTTTTTTTTCCTGGTTTTTTAGCTATAACGCATCATTTTGTAACGTTGTTAGATAGTACAAACTATACGTTTCCTGAATTCTTGTGGTTAGACAAATAACATGGTATACTTTTCAACATGATTGGATCAATTTAAAAATTGACCCTGTACACACTTTGTCTTGGCCCCCTCCTTAAGGCACCATTTGCTGCACTTAAAGGGGGATGGTCCGATTTAAGTATATAAAGTTTTCATCTTGATAAAATGGTCTTCACCCAAAAACCCCATCTGTAAAGTTTCGCGCCGATATTTCAATCCGTTTTGATGTGACAGCCAGAAACGTAATTTTGTGAGCCCATAGAGTACTGTGTAAAACTAATATTGGTCGACCAAAATGGAGTACACTTTCGCTCATAACTCCCGAACCAAACATCATTTAGCACTAAGATTTCATAGGGTAAATGAGAAAAATAGCAGCTTTCTTCTGATACCAAAATTTCGACCACTTCCGGTAAAATCTGGGTTTCTGGGGACGAGGCTATTAGCGATCGGGCCATGTACCTTTAAGAATCATGTTTCAGGGGTCCCTGTCAGTCTGTCAACATATTTAATCACTCAAACCTTTTGTACTTGAGATGTGTTACAAATGTCTGCTAGCTCCCGGGTTAAAAAGTACACTGTCATTGTACTGTCATAGTATTCTCAATTTTGTGATTAAATTATTTTATTTCTCTATGTAAGAGGAATGGTATTTCCCTATTGCTATATTGAGATGCTGCAATGTGTTTACATGCTCAGAGACCTTTCTAGAAAAAGCTACTATAAATAGGGAATTTCCCAGGGATTTTCCAGGTATGGTGCAAGATGCAACAGCAGTGATTTCCAATAATAACATCATTTTGGCTTTTCTACTGGATAATGTAGGGTGATGTAATGCATGTTTTGACATGGGGAAAACTAGCTGTGGAATAATATAGCTGAGCTTACTAAAGAAAATTGACAGTAGTTTTAACTGCAGCGTTGGTGTATCTGAATTTGGAATGTCCAAAATGTGATTACCACCAATAAAAATCAACACAATTGCACATTTTAAATATATAGTTCTCAATTTA
Source organism: Ophioderma brevispina (assembly GCA_023653785.1). Classification (NCBI taxonomy): domain Eukaryota; kingdom Metazoa; phylum Echinodermata; class Ophiuroidea; order Amphilepidida; family Ophiodermatidae; genus Ophioderma; species Ophioderma brevispina. Next base: position 38,060 of record JAMKCH010063906.1, read on the forward strand.
TTTTGATGTGACCTCTTTGTTATGGATGACAAAAATCCAACGGCAAGTTCAATTATGGTATTGTAGTTCAAGTGACCAAACTCACAGGGATAAGTGAAGTGTTTAATTGTAATTGTAGATTGCTGCTGCTGTTACCAGCTCCCACCTCTTCACAATCCCCACCTTTCTCCCTTCTTACCCTTCGATCTCGCTTTTGCTTGCTTTTAGGTGGACTATGAGTCCGGCGGACAATAAAAACGTCTACACCAGTAACTGGTATCTAACAATAACATGCTGACATTTGGGGTATCTTGGAGCAGTAAAGGGTCCCTAGGGAGTTTTGAGACTGCCGGATGGGCATATGGTGCCTATTGCCAAATAGTCCATAAATACGAGGTACAGAAATCTTATAAAAATAACAAGCAGTGGTTGTCTCTGGTACTGACCAGTCTCCAAATAGTTATGATTAGCTCACAGTTTCAGCCATAACACACAACGTTTGATCACATTTCTGATTCTAGACCAGGGAAATTAGGTCTGACGGGGGCTTTTTCAAAAAGCACATGAAGCAGCAAATCTAGACTATTTAGAAGAAAAGTTAATGGAAAAACAACCGACCTTCATCACTCAGGATTGCACGAGGTGGGATGCCAACTCATTAACGAAGGGGGAGAAGTAGGGAACCGTTCTGTGGTCTTCCCTGTCAGTAACTGCTTCGCCAGTAAAGCTATATATCTTTCCCTCTCTACACCACCAAACACTGTTTCTTCCATAACATCTTTTATCATGTATTCTCATACCATGACAAGAGGCCAGCGCAGGCTTTTTCTAGTCTGCTTAACTATAGCTGCATTGAATTTGGAGTATTTTTTCTAATTCAAAAAGTAACATCATTGCTGATTTGTGTACGAAACTCCAATGCGATGCCCTATGTCTGCAGGAAAGCCACAGAGGAACTGCTAATCATTGCTCAACCCATACCAGGAATTGTCCTTGCCATCGAGAGACCACATTGACATGGAAGTGCAATAGACTACGGGCTACCATGACCCCCCTACACCCCCCCCCCCGGGGATTTTTGGAGACAACCATTTTTGTGAAGCTTGTACCATAAGCAATTGAATTCAGGTTGTCTACAAAAATCCCCACCCTGGGTTGAACGGTGAGGGCGCTTTTCAAATGGCTGCCAAAATGCAACTATACCCCCCTTCGGGAGAGAAGTACCAACATGCCTAGCACAACACAGAAACATCACAGGCACTTGATTTTGGTACCAATAGATAGCTATGATCTCCTCTTTCCATTGATACCAAAATGAGTACCAACATGCGTAGCATTACGTCACAATGACGTCATAAAGTTCGCATGTTAGCAAAATTGCCAATTTCCATAGACACACATAGGGGAAAATTCAATTTTTCGCCAAAAATGTTAGGAATATCCAATTTTCATGCGGTTTTTGGCTCTGCTTGATGGAAAATGACTAGTTTTATAAAAATGAGAGCATTTTAGTGTTATAATAATGTTTTGAGTCGCTAAAATTGCGAAATATCAATTTTCCACCCTATAATCTGTACATGTATTTTCATACTTTCCTCAACATATGACGTCATAGTGACGTCATAATGGAGATGTTGGCACTTATTTTGATACCAATGGAAAGAAGAAACTCTAAGCTACCCTGTGGTACCAAATTTACAGGAATCGGATTTTCAGTAACGAAAATCACGAGGGGGGTCGGGAGTTTGTCACAAAAATAGCTCAGGTAGACAAGGGTTAATTAAGTCAAAACGTGACAAGTATATCGATGCCTTCCTAAGCCTTGGAAGATCGACTGATGTGCCAGAGCACTCGTATGAAAGATTTGTTGAGGATGCACATCCAGAGAGCCAATTATCAAGCCCTGATTTGGTACCCTGCAGATGTGGCAGAGCCAGAAATTCCTCCACCAGATGATCATAGTTGGAAGTTCAAATGATGGTGCACTAGATACAAGTGGCCATCAGGAGAGGGATGCCACAAGAGTTGTTGAATAAGAGTAGAGGAAAGAATAATCTATAAGGAGACAAGACAATTAAGGGACAGGATCAAGAAGAGGAGGAGGAAAAGGGGAAGAAGACCAATTCCTGAATCAAAGGAGCTGCAATTATTTATAGCTCGTATACCAAGGAAACAGTATTGCGTAAAATGAAATTCTTTTTATCGTTATCCAAACACAGTGGTTTCTCAAATGTGATCTAGCACCAGAGGTGGGTACAGTGTCTGCCTGCTTCACTGAAATTTTGCAAAGGCCCTTGTCGTGCATTGTTGCCACCTACAGTGGGCCGGACCAAGAGATGTCCAGTGTCCTGATCTTGCTCAGGTTAGCTCACTTCTGCAAGGGAACCTTGGATCGGCCCCGATTCTGGATTTCAATCAGCTGAGACACCGCACCACTCAGCCCATCAAGAAAGCCAGCACCCCAGGGGCGGAGGAAGACGCTCACCAGGCTCAATACCAATAGATGCCATTTGGTTGACAACAAGTCTTCCTTTCCACAAGCCAACTCCCCCAAACTCCTTAGAGACTATATCAAAGGACCGGACTTGCCTAAGAAACTACCCCGGATCTAAGGCGGTCAGCAGCCGGGCCTCTGTCCAAACATAGGTTGCTCCATACAAGATAATTGGCAGCATGCTATGTATGCAATGCTGATGCATGTATAAGTGTCGCTCCGCTGAGCTGGCCGAAGACATCCCGCGACAAGCCGGCCAGGAGGCATCCAAACGATGGGTCAAGCTTCAGGGCTGACCCCTCCCATACAGGCAAGCATACTCCACACATTAGCAGCACAGAACAAAGCGACCACCCTCGTCGATCTCCTGAAAGGGCATGCGGGCATACAGGGTAATGGGGAAAAAGCTCCTGTGAGGGTTTTCAGGGGCAGAAGAGAACCGGAAGTTTTGAGTTTACATACTCGATGCTTTCGGAGAGGGGTGAGTCCTTTATCTTGAAGCAGATGAACTATGCTGAACATTACAGGGGTACAGGTTCGGAGCCCCAGAAGCTCTTGGGTTTTCAGCATGTTTCAGGCACCGGAGAGATCTCGGTTATCTCACATCATGAAGCAGAGAAAACTATAACCCCTGGCGGGGTCCAGGGTTCGGAGATGTGGAAGCTATTGAGTTAAAATTCCAGGTTTGAGTGCCTTCGGCGAGATATCAGTAATATCTCATTATCTTGAAGCACATGAACTATAAGGCACCTGGCGGGGGTCAAGGTGACGGACCCCCAGAACCTCTCAGTTTTAGTCTGTTTGAGTGCCTTCGGAGAGATCTCAGCTATCTCATTATCGTGAAGCGGATATGACTATATGCTGGGGGACAATAACAACAAAAATCACAACAACGGTATTTTTTTAAAAGTTTTCCGAACATTCAGCGCCCCTCGGAGGAGGGATCCGGAGGATGTGCCCCTCCCCTTCTTTTTTTTTCTTTTGCTGCCCCTCACTGCTACAACGATTGCTTCGATGGGGGTCTTATAAGAGAGGCATCCCGTACAAGGTGACTCCTTAAACATGACTATCACAGTGCTCCCAGGGGTGTCCAGACCAGTTACCAAAGGTGAGCCTGGCACGACCGCACAGGACGGAAAGCATACACCTGTGCCCCGGGATGGACTTGTGAGCTGAGGTTCTAACAATAAGTGGGGGCGAGCCCAATCTAAAGGCTCCTTTGAGTATCCCTGTGACATCTGGCATCCTGTGCGCCAATTCCAAGATTGTCTTCCCATACAAAACGACAGGCTCCCACACTCTCAGGCCGGTAGACGGCACAGATGCTGAACAGGAGAGGCATGAGAACGCTCCCCCGGGGCATTCCATCTTTGAGCCCACATAGACCACAACCAAGCAACTGTGTGTTGAGTACGTTAGTAATTTCTTAACAACAACTAAATGTGGACGCATTCGGTTGCGTCGCTACAGCGTACAATCAGTGCCTGAAGTCTCGAAAGAAGGCGTAGTAAAAAGCTTGTTGCTCACTAAGTAACCACGTCAAAACATCAAGATCAAGAAACCATGGTTATGCGGTTCAAGGTGATCAAGTGATTAAGATTGTGGTTGTGGTCTAGTGTATAGTAAATCATAGACCATTTTTACATAAGCGCCCTCGTATATATAACTTGAAAGGGCTAAACACTTCATTTTAAGTGTTTACTTACCTCAAACTAATCACAGGTGCTGACAAAGTATATAATTAGGTGACCCAGGCTATTTGCCGTAAAGAGGCATTAAGTGTGTAAATACAACGGTGTTGTTTTCATGTTTTGGTGGCCCATTGGATTTTGAAATATGACGCCCTCTAAGAGGCAGGTTACGCATGCCAAAAAGGTGTTCAAAACTATTCCTTTGGTTTTGGTGAGACAAGTAGTCACATGTACATGAATTTGGATCAAAATTAAGGTCAAAAAGGGCCATTAAGTGAATATTGGCCGCCATTTTGAAAAAAAAGCGCCCTCACTCTTTAACCAAGGATGGGGATTTTTGCAGGCAACATTGTTTTGACAGCTAGATGTATTAAGGTTTCCAAAAAATAGTGGTCTCTAAAAAATCCCCGGGGGTGCAGGGTTTCGGTTATGGGCTTATGGCCACTCCCATATATTCCTAATGTCCTTTAAAAGTCATGACCAGCATGACGATCACCGCGGAGGGTATAGTCGTCATAGATCTAGGGGGCCATTTCATCTAAAAAACAAGGACAGGGGGCGATTGTTTTAAAAAGTGGCAAAAATGGATTAATGGACATTGTGGATATGTGAAAACAGGAACCAGTTGTAAGAAGCAACTCAATGTCAGCTGAAAACAATATAAAAGTCCTCTCACCAGTGAGGCTCGGGCTCTGTCACATCTCATTAGTCATAAACCTCCACCCTCATCTCCGCCGTGACTAAGCCTCATTTCATTAGCGCTTCAACAGCAAAGATAAAGACGGGACAAGCTGTCAAAAAATGCAAGGCAGCACACACTTGTACGTCTCCTTCAGGACCTAAGCTGCCCGATCATCTTTTGTGCCCGTTGGAAGAAAGGTTACAACCCCTGATCTAGCTATGTTAGTAAAACATCGCAACCGTGTAGCAAGATCAACATCGTCCAAACAGTATCCAAGTTAACGCTGCAGTAAGACCAATCAAAGTACCTTTCAGGCGTCCGCTTTAACTATAGAAAAGCAGATTGTCAATGATTCACTGCTGGACCTGACCAGTAACCGTGAAGGGGATTCCAAAAACCAATAGCTATGACAACTTGCCAACTCAGTGAACAAGAATGCCCCGAGTTGAATTCATACGAAGAGGCTATTAGAACGGAAATATATCTCCCTAAAGTTCCCGAACGGCATTTAAATGCACTTTCAAAAATCACGGAGTGGACCATTGCCTTGTTTTAGGGAGAAATTGTCCCTTTATCTTCAACAAGAAAAATAACGCTACCTCCCTTTTTTTGCGGTGGTGGTGTGATCGTCAGATTTTCCTCTAGGGGATGATTAGGGATATACCAGGCCTTTCCACTATGTTACTAAAGAATATAAGAGTACACCACCATGTTTGAAGCTATCCTGCTGCTAAAGCAACTGCTAAAGGGGAAGTGTCGGAGCGGAATCTCTTAAGGATAAGATAAAAAAACTGGCATACTTTAATTGAGTCCACCAATATGACCCATAACAACAAGACGAAAGCATGCTTAGCTACAATCCGACCGAAAGCTTCGAGGGATCAAAAAACAGAAACCTCCACAGGAGCCAATGTTACACCCAACCAAGTTCCCACCAACCGCTTTTAAATAGAAGTGCAACAAGGAGCCCAAGAAGATCAAATTAGACTGTAAATTGTGGCGGACCTGGTTTCACTCACCCCTTCAACGTGTGGCAGGAGCATAGTCCTCCGGGCTCACATGTCGGGAACAATGGGAACAATAGGGCAAGCGATTCAGTTGAATCTTCACGCAACATTAGTTTCACGCGTTTTGATTCCGTTGTCGTTCTCTATTTTGAACGTCTACTGCTCAACGTATAACACCTGTGCTAGTTTCGAACATGATACCAGAACAGCAGGTTTCCGGCCAGCAAATTAACAACAATCCTCAACCAAAATCAACACATAGAGGATGGTTCGAAAGGTTTGGTAACCAGAGTCGTTTTTGTCGATATATCAACAGCCTATGATACTGTTAATCGAGGATGCTTACTCCAAGCTCAAGGGAACATCACTTAAACGAGCTCATTAAAGGGGGGGGAATGCTTGCAAACAGGATGTTCTTTGTTAGCTGGAATCGAAGAAGAGCCGTTGGGTAGGCTCAAGAATGGACTACCCCGAGGGAGTGTACTCGCACCTCTCCTGCTCATACATGATACCAACGACCAACCTAGGAGAGCAGAAACCTGTCGGTTTATCTATCCAGCGAACATTGGAATTCGTGCACAAGATGCAGACTTCACTTTTTTTTTTTGTTGGGAACAAGAGACTCTCTCCAAAGCTCCATGACACTTGAACTCAATACTAGTATGAGGAAAACCAACTACGTGCAAATACAACCAAGACACAGGTGTGGGTGTGCTTTCCATCTACGCAACCGTGAAGCCAAACGTCAAGTTAAAGTCACTGGTCCTGAACAACGTGGAGCCACTGTGATAACCTATATCCTGGGGAGTACCTTGGCCCGCACTCTCCCTATAAGACCAACATCAAGAAGCCGAGAAGTAAGGTAGTTCACGCAATACATCCTTTGAACAAATCACTGCACAGAGGGGTGTGCTCAACCCCACAGGACCCTAAGATGGACGCCTGCCCTGGATGGGAAAGATCAATCCATGTCAAAAAGCTTGATCCAGCGCGTAATATGCCTCCTGTCGGCTTATCACAGGCTGGATGCGCCCAAAATTGGGCCAAATCGCGACTTTCGCCCAAAAATCCCAAATTTTTGTTACAGCCGGGGTGGGGGGGGGGGGAACTAGGGGGCAAGAAAAAAATTTTGCTTTTTTTTATCTTAGGAGTTCAAGGTGTTCTGTCGCCTTGTGGAAAAAGAAAGACTTACTCTCAACCAAGTATACATCTATCTTTCACCTCACATTGAGCTGAATCCTATGGCTGAATGGGCTGAATGGCGTTGCTCAACAGATTGAGAACCGAAACGGTGGATAAGGTTTCCTTGCAGAAACGGGGGCTACCTGGAAGCAGATCAGACACTACCTGTGGTTGTGGAAACGCACCACCAGATAATGGCACATCTCTTGTCTGCCCAATGTGGGGCAACAATGCCACAGAGAACCTTGCGGAATTCAGGCAGCAGCCGAAGCGGTACCCATCTCTAGCTAGATCAATTTGAGAACCACATAATAAGAAGAGACGAAGTAAATGGTGAGGAAAGGAAAGACAAGGAGTTGTAAAATTGAAGTATATGCCAAAGAAGCAAGAGCTCACAATTGGTACAACCCGGGGTACAACCATTTGAAGCAGTCCCAGGGGACTCTCCAACTGTCAGAAGGAAGCACATGATGCCTCTAGGGACTAATAGAGATCAGCCCAGAGGCGTTTGATCAAACGAACGAGTACCAGGATCTGAACACGGTGAATTCAAAGGAGGAATATAATTTTTGAGCAAATAGTAATTTCTGCCGGGGACACCCGCTGCTGCGTGTGGTCCGGGACAGGGGAATAGTCAAATGTTTTTGTTGAACTGCTCTCAACATAATTTAATATAGCTCAAATTATCATTAGGGACAAGGAATAAAAAAAAAAGTCAATTGGGTCACGCGCGTGTGGTCCCACACCCCCCCTCTCTTCCTTTTCCAAGATTTTGGGAAAATAGGCTAACGGCATTTGCTTATCAAGGAAGGTCACCCTTTGCAATACCAGATTTCTTGTAAAAAAAAAATAAATGTCATGTACTGATTCCAAATATAAAATACTTCTGCACTTTTGGCAGTCGACTTGTTTTTATAATGGAAGGGGTACAAAATCCTTGTAGGAACCAATATATGGATGATGACATTATATCCCTCCCTACTAAATGAAACCAACTATGCAAAAATAAAAAAAAAAACATATATTTTGAATCAGTGTCATAACCTATTTTTTAAACATTTTTTACAAAGAAAAATCTTGGTATAACAAAGAGATGAGTGTCACCACGTAGAGCCAAATTTAATGTCCACTCACCAAGCCGGTTGTCACTTAATACAGGTCCGTGTAACGGGGTCTACCACCCATTGTCATTGTGTCTCCATTGGTGTGTATGATCATTTGTTTCAGCAATGTGTACCCAAATAGCATCGTATGAATCCCGGTTTATTCGGTACATGTTGCTATGGTTAGCTAGGACACTCTCTCATGAGGGACGCCACTTCTTACAACGGGGGGACGCAGATGGATCCCGCCGGACAGTCTCGAGCAATCACGTAAATGAAACCTCCCAACCACGTGAAGTCTGAGACTACTCTGGATCAATAGCACGATGACAGCGACTGGCAAATCGAGCTCGGCGCCGCGCGGCAACAGAAGACGAGACCGGAGTGACATCCCCAACATCTGCTCGGTCATGTGCTCAAGCCAGGATATGTTTTGTACCGCACACGAAGCCGGGCCGCAGGCGTCATCCAGGCCATCCCGTAGTCCCTTCCTCATGGTCCAGGTCCCAAATATAGACAACATGGGACACTCTCCACGCAGACGCCAAAGAACCTCCGCCCGGTTGAACCGCAAAAGCAGACATAGTATACAAATATTGACTGCTATGAGGGGCATGGTTGAAACTATAGGCCCAAGGTGATCTCGAAACCATACTATGCCCCGAGGCGTAAGCCGAGGGGCATAGTATGGTTTCGAGATCACCGAGGGTCTATAGTTTCAACCATGGTCCGAATAAAAAGCAGTCAATATTTGTTTTATATACCGAATATATAGATTTTTGGTTAAAAGGACATTCTAAGCCAGGATACTAACACAGGCCTATGTGTAGGCCATGGCATGCATGCATGACAATTTTGTGTAACTTAGGGTCCAAAACTTGTGAAGAATTAGCAATCAACCTTTCTTGTGTTGAGGGAGTGATGTTGGAGTCCAAAACGGATCACCGTAATCGACTTCTTGCCATTTTTTTGTCGGCAAGATGCGTACAACTCCGAATTCAGCAGCTCATAGCATGAATACAGGTCCTGCGATTCAGCCATTTCCTTGCCAAGCCTGCATCACACTTGCACTACATTTTTGTTTACTCCGTACTGTCAGTTCGGCCAGACTCTCTGGTTCGGCATATCCGTCAAAATGCAAAATGCGATCTCTTACACCAGCTTCAATATGTACACTCATAATACGGATGAATAGTTCGTTTTAAGCTGAGAAGAGGTGTCCCGGGCATAGTTCATGAACTATGCCCGCTCTTCCCAGGATAGTGCATTTTTGATTCAATTCTTAAAGCTAGTTGAATTTATGCCTCCACTTTTAACCAATCAGATGACATGATTATATATGAGGCTATTATTAATAATTTCTGTCATCCATGTGAACAACCAAAACAAAATTCAACTTTCAAGAAGAATTTTTTTTCTCAATGTAGGGTTTTATGACTCCCTATGTAGCTGAATTGACCGACGGCAGCGCGTTAGATTTCAAGAAAGCCCATTGGATGATTCACAGATGGAAAATGATAGAAAATAATGAAGTCGTTAGAATTGCAGACGTCGTTCACGGTCGTTGATGCAATACACCATCGATTTGCACATTCAAAAACCTCACTGGCAGCACAAAAGCTGGGGGGCATCCTGCTTGAATTCACCCAAATGTGCCGATTAAGTGTAGCTTTGAATATACTAATCAGCGTGGTACAGACGTCAAAAGATTTGGGTAGGTTTTGGGTGGAGGCCCAGTAATGGCGGACAATTCTGCCATCATTTGGCTGGTCGAATTTGTCTATAGATCACATTACGGGGGTAAAGATGGTTCCCCAGACGGCGCTGGATTCGTTTAATATACTGGTTGCAGGAGTGTTACAGAGTGCCACTCTTTCCAACCATTCCATCATTGTGTTGGCACGTTGCTGCAAGATCTGCAAATAGCAGGGAGAGGAAAAGGGGGGGAACGTTAGTTTGCTGACATACTTGACGCGGGACCACTGAATGTGACAGATATGGATTTTTGCAGTTGAGATAGTCATCAACAGATGCATTGAAATCGGTATTAAGTGAGGTATTTGCAATGCTCTTGCACATATTACATAGTGAGGGACTGTAGTGAACAGATTTTATGTGAGTGGCAATGGATAAAATTATGAATTTTGGAGTACACAAAGTACGTTATACATTGATAATCAAAAAAATGATGGAAGCACTTGCCACACCCTTTCATGCCCCAGCTGATTTCAGGTTACACAGGGGTAAATTTTTAAAATGTTCCGATTGGGTTGAAAAGGACAACACGATGTCTGTCTGGTTACAAGGATTCCAAAAAGGTATAGTTTCCACTATCTGTGATATAGTTTAGGAATTATGGGGTAAAAACTGTAAAAATGGTAAAAAAGGGGGCCCCCCAATTTTGGTTGTACAGGGGTCAAAATTAAAAGTTGCTCCAATTTTGTAAAATGTGAGTCAAATTGTTGTTTAGTATTGAAGAAATCAGGAATAGTTTCGACTATCTTACGTGTGGGTATTAACCAAATGGCGAATAAATCAACAGATTTGCAGATATTGGCTTTATTGACCTGGTGACCTATTTTGTGGGAAACGTGAAAAACAGCATACAGATAAGGCAAAAATCTTCCGTATTTCCATCTTTTAAGCTAGGGAAACAATTTGCAGAATCATTAAACTGAATCAAAGCAAAATTTTAACTTTTGACCCATGTACCCACCCAAATTGACTTTTTCGCCATTTTTACAGTTTTTACCCATAATCCGCGAACTATAAGCAATAGATAGTGTAAACTGTACCTTTCGGGACTCCTTGTGGACAGGAAAAACACCATGGTGTGCTTTTTACCACATTCAGAACCATTTAAATTTTTGCCCCCTGTACTAACTTGAACCCCAAGCTGGGGCCATTAAGGGGGGTTGGCACGTGCTTCCAATCAATTTATTGGATTATCAATCGCCTAAGTACTTGTGTGCAAAAAATTTTTTTTTCACAATTTTATCCCGAAAGCGCACACTCGTACCTAAAAGTCCCATGCTTAATCTGTTTTAAAGTTAATTGACAGCTATTTATTCGGCAGGCCTCATTTGTGCTGCTTTCATTCAGAATGCGCTCTCCCAGTGATGCGTTTTGGATTTAACCCTTTACCTTGCCCCGGACACAGGATACCACATTCTTTGGCAGAGTATCACCTTCGTCAGTGTTGCCTGTCCATTACCTTGTGGAAATTATTTTCATTAATAAAGAAAATATTGCACATTTTTTTGAGCTCTGACAAGAAATTGGCGAGTATCCTCCTGGATCTGAAGGTCAGCAGAAAAGAATGGCAACATCGTGTTTCCATAATGATAATATTTATTTGAATAATATTTATTTGAATTACTTGCAGTATTCTGCAAGTAATAAACAGAAAATATATATAGTACATTCAAAAATTGACAATGCAAAAGCAAGTAATTCTGGATAAGAGAATGGGTTGCAAAAATCCGATCACAAAAGTGCTCTCATATCCAAAGAGAAAACAAAACATTTATACATGCACAGAGAACAAGATCAAAATTGTTTTAGGAAACCAAAAGAATAGGCAAGGCAAATGTATGCACAGTGAAAAAGTTAATCAATGATAAACTGACTGAAAAACAACAATTACCCTGTCTATATCAAAATGGTTTCCAAAATGAACAATATTACAAAAAACACCCATTATGTCAATCAACATTAATTTATCAAACTTAAAAAGTGTGATTTACAGCCTGCTTTAAAGTTATAAAGATTATTGACAACACGCAAATCAGATGGGATTTCATTCCAGAGACGTGGAAGTGAAATAAACATAGAATTGAAGAAAGAAGAAGTCCTTGCAGATTGGTG
>JAMKCH010063907.1:0-45060 GCA_023653785.1 Ophioderma brevispina
ATTACCTTTAAACATGTTAACACATTTTAAACCTACGTCTCCATTATCCGGTTAAATTTTATCCAAAACTAGTTAAGTTGATTTTCTGGTTCTCTAAGCCGGCTGTTTCGAAATATCAAAAGCTATTATTACATTATTATGAAAATTAACTCGATATAACACTGTGTGGCATATCTTAAACTGTCCTCCTGAATAAATTAACCTAAAGTTGTACATGCACCCCATGAAGTAAATTGTGGATACTTAAGAAAATTAGTTATTTTGAAAAAAATCAATTACGGTGAGATTCTATGCTTACACACTGCGGCTGCTGTGTCACTTAATTTATGAATGAACAGATAAAGTAAAATAGCCAATTTCTTATAAACTTTAATGTTAACACATTAGCCACCTTTTTCCATATCCGTTGAATTTCATCCAAAACTAGTTAATTTAATTTGCGTCGGCTACAAACGCGGCTTTTGGACAAATGAGAGAAGGAGCTACATTTTTGTATTCACTTTAACATTTTCACACTATTGACACACTTTCTTTTCCATACCTGCCGGTTAAATTTTCATCCACCTAGTTACGTTGATTTTTCTGCGCTAAAGCCTGGCTTGTTTTGAACTTTTTATTTTAATATCAAAGCTAAAATTGACCTCACGAGTACATGTTTGCACATGTCGAACTGCATACTGAATACAATTAATACCTAACGTTTAGTATAATTTTGGATACATTGCGGATCACTTAATTTATGAAGTGAATAAAATGTGAGAAATGAGCAATATTCGTAATAAACTTTTAAGCCTGTTAACAGCATTTATGTCTGGTTCTTTAGCTCGAAGTACTTATAGGTTTTTAATAGGCATAACTACACACTTATGCAAATTACCCAAGTCATTCAACGTAGAATCTGCATACGAATAAAATTTATTATCTAAAGTTAGTAAAATTTAAAGCAAAATAAGTAGAATTTTTGGATATCCAGTAAAATTACAGTTATTTTTTACAAAATTCAAATTCGGTGAGATTCTATGCTTACACATGCTTGTCACTTAAATGAAGCGAACAACACGTGAGAAATGAGCTAATTTACGTATTAAATTTACATGTTAACACATTTAACATGTCTTGAGCTTCCCTACCGGTACGGTGCATGGTCGTCTATCATTGATAGTCAACCGATACCGATGAAAGTACGGTCGCAAGCATCAATATGCTATCAATGATCGCTGCGCGCTAGTGGCATGGTTCGCCGATTATGAGCATTGCATACACCATGCTAGTTCGACTGGACTGGCCTGAACACGTGTTTTTGTTGATCAACAACGCTTAACTCTTTATCCAGCACGCACGTCAATGACGCATTCAAGATTTCAGTAGCACTTTCAGTGTTGGATTATCACCCATATATGTAAATGTATACTACCATATACGTCCATAAAAAAAGGTCGTCATTGTTATTGAAATGTCGCAGTAAAGAGTCGAAACTCATGATAGTCAAGTGCCTAACGCTGAAAATTTACTGAAAATACGACAGAACAAAGGAGATACGCTGAAATTGAAATGTCGTTCGATTTTCAGGTAACCGCGATATTTTCAGAGTGATTTTCAGCGTTTTATTCCTAGTGTTACCACTTACAGCATTTCCGTACAGCTTTCTCAATTTGATGTGAAATTGAGGGGCGTCGTTAATCTGTTAATGTTTGTTGTTACCAAGGTGATCCCGTGTTCGTTATGGTTCTATGATATGCTTAAACAATCGAAATATTTGTTGTGCATTTGTATAAAACCTGAAATAGCTGCCATTTTGTATTTCAAGGGTCAAGAATGACATCATGTGAACTATTAAAAGTAGCCAAAATTGAAGTTGTGATGCAGAAAACACATATTTTAGACACCTTGTATCTTTAAAATCGGATTACATGACTAAATATTGACCTAGACTGAAATGCATTGACATTTGGACATTTGGCCATAGAGCTAGCGTCCTCATTTGAAGTCGGATCTCTAACAAAAAAAAACTATACATTTTAAGATTCCGTATGATAAGGGCCAAGTAATTGGACATGCATGTCAATTCAATGCGACAGTTGTGCAATTTTTTAACCACGTGTTAACTTTGTTTTCCTTTCCCCCAAAAATTGCAGGAACAATTGAGCGGTAAACCCAAGTCAGGGAACCCAAAGACACTTCAAATCTTTGTTGTCACAGTTGGTCACGGTGTTACAGGCTATCTTTCTATATCGATGAAGTTTGAGGATTTTACAGACCACACTCCGCGATTCCCCAGGAAATCAGTGACTTTAGTTGTTTTTACCCTTTCGGTCGGAGATGCAAGCATTCTTCGGCGTATTAACAACGCCGTGGACGGGTATAGCTTAGGGACACCCTGTGTCAGTTTTCGTTGGAAACAGTAACAACCAACTTGAAAAAACGTGGGCTCGTTTGCACACATGCTTGGAGCAGCGGGAAGGGAACAAACAAACGGAAGTCTGACCTTTTATGAGTTCCCAACAAAAGGGATCGTTACGTAATTCACCTCTATGGATGGCTCACTTCACTGGGTCGGTGGGACTCGATATGTAACCAGTCACCTACTCAAGTATGACTACTGAGGAGTTCAATAGAAATACGTTTTAAGATTGGGTCTGAAAAAGAGATATTCTAACTTTATGGGCAACAGTGTGACAAAAATTAGTACTCACTGATATTATTATCGGGAACTATGTGGCTTCAGTTCCCTTGTGACCCAAATAGAATCAAATTTAAATGTTGTCCCAAGCACCTGAACAAGCATTACTTATCGTGAAATAGTGAAAACGTACTTAATTTGATTTTAAAATTAACCGTTCATAAATTAGTTCCAAAATTAAATGAAAAAAGTCATGCTCATTAACAGTATCATGTGATATTCGATCAAATAAATCAGGACACCGATCTGAAATCAGCGAAAGTAGATTCTTTCTGGTTTAATATCAAGTGGTAAAGCACTTGTCTCATTCATAAATACATTTCCTTCAAACAGAAATTTCCTATAAATTAAATAATCCATATTTCTCGTTAGATAATCGACCTGTGCTTTAGAACTAAGTCTTGTACGAAAAATCAAGGTTTCTGACCGTGGTCCATTATACCGATCATAGAGGTTTCCACCATCTTGCTGCGAATGGCAAAGTCCATTCCCAAATTCTGGAGACTTTCTTAATCAAAAGAAGACATGCACGTTGGAATATGCGTGCATTAAAGTATGGGCACACTTGAATCGCACAAGTAATTGAGGCGGGTATTAAATGATCTGAATGGCGAATATTACGGGAACTAACACCGTTTGTAAGGTTATGGCATGGTGAGGTGAGGACTTTATTGTTGATACAAGCTTATTGCCAAGAAAAAACAAATTGCAAGGATGAACTTGTTATGAGAAAATACCATGTCTCATTGTCGCTTGAGATTGGAGCTGACACGTAACCAGTACGCATTCACAGAACTGGACAGAGTGCTCAGGTTGCATATAAAAAGGTACGTATAAGCAATCATGCTTGCAGTTTTGTCCATTTTCCCTATTCCACTGTGCACCCGTGCATTCAATAGGCCTAGACTGTCACGGCGTACTCTGTGCTTAACGCATAGACATGAAAAACTACGTCGTTGTCGAGGAAGTGCTCAAAGGATTTTCTTCGTAGAAGCTCTATGTAGAATATATTATCATCAATAACATATGTAATTTATTATGATAGAACGTTCAGAAAATCCTGAAAATGGTTCATTTATAAGAGTGGTATTTTGGTAGGATAATGCTAACTCTATGTCAAAAATCACCAGTGTTTCTGTGGGGCAATTCAAGAGTGTCGCCATGGAACAAACGGTTAGACTATACTCTCGTAGAAGCTGACAACCAGATAGATCTTATATTTTCTATAAGGTGGTGTAATTGGTTGAGCATACTGTACTGAAAAATTTCCGAAACGACCATTTCTTAACAAGCTTCCAACATGTGTAAAAACAGGCCTACTCGCCAATGTTCATGGCACACAGTTTGTGTGGGTAATCACTCATGCCATATCAGGTCTTGATCAGTGATTGGATGGTGCCCTGTGAAGTGGGAATCCTTTACATACGATCAAACTTATGAATGGATTCATGTCACAATGATTCGGTTGGTTGTGCATAAAAGGTCGAGGCCCGTTTACAGTGGACACTAACTGCACTATGTCAAGCATTGACAGAACAGTCTAAGAGATACTTTCACGACAATGTAACACGGTACTTTTTACGAGCATCTGCATGTTGTTTTGTGTATATTCATTCAATGATCATATTGTTTAATAAAAAAAAAAAAAAAAAAAAAAATGCAATCCGGAGTCATTTTCATATGTATAGTATTATGAACGCCAATGGCATAAACGCATGAAGATTGAACTAAAAAACACATAAAACTTGGCTGATTATTTGCTTTTAAGTCAGGTGTCAATAACTCAGTGACTACTTTAGAATCCGTAATCATGGGCATAAAATAGGTAACGCCCTGACTCCATAATATACTCACGTCTCTTGTGTATTGGGAAAAAAATGGCAGCATATCAAACAGCCTGTTTTGTCAGACTAGAACGCTACAATTGTCTTACAATTTCCTGAAGCCGGCGGTTATGGCATAATCGATGCATGTATTTGTGTGGGGCAAAACGTAATATTTTGTTTGCACATGACGCGAGTACATACTGTACGCTGTACTAGAACACTTACTCAGCGTATTTAGAAATCAGTTCGTCCAAAACTAACCGAACTAGCCCCTACCAGATTGTATAACATTACTTTTGTGGCGTATCCAGGACGGCAGGATACTATCCAATGTTTAAAATGCAATTTAATAACATCTTCTTTTACTCATCTATTTTCTGTTAAGGATCCCTGAGATTATATTCCCTCTAACCTTGTTGCGTGATGACAAAACTCTTAAGTGGACTACCGCTTGCATGGCATCTAAATGTCTTTAAAATATCTGAAGATATGGAATTGCATGATTGACATGGAAGACTGTATGTTTGCTCACCCTAAGGTTTTGAGGTGAGGCCATTTAACCTCTGTGCTCGCCATTCAAATCGATTTGCCCCTTCTGGTCCACACGACTATAAAAATGCGTGTGTTGGGCGGTCTAACATGCTGGCGAGTTTGGTGATTGGTAACTAAGAGATTCTGGTCACCATGTTCAACGTTTGGTTATTTAGTGATTGTAGCTTTATTTGGTGTGATATTGTTGTCTATACTCTGTGAGAAATTTAAATGTGACCCCTGCTCAAGTTGCCATTTTTCCATCAGACTACTTGGCTATAATGATTAGGGTTGTAGAACACTTCGATGACAAATTGGTGATAGCAATAATTTACTGTGGTAGCAAATTTTTTTTAAAAATGAACCTTGACCTCAAACTTGTACTACTTAAGGTACCATCAATCCATTTTGAGATCGGTCTGTGTTTATCAGTCCATATTGCTGTTTTTATTGTGGAAACATTTGATTTAAAAAAATTAACTGAAATGACCCCTAATTACGTTTTGACAACCAGTTGATAAATTTCAGATGTTTTGTATTGACCTGACAATAAAGTTTGAATTCCGGCTTAAATGACAAACATCTTGTTTGACTTCCTTTAACGATCGTGATGGCAAACCTGGGAACTATAAATCATTAACTGTCGTAGAATCAGGTGTGACATGACATTGACCTCAACCGTCCAGATGTCCATGAACATCTGTCTCTGTCTGTTTCGAAGAATAACTAACGCAATCAATCTAGACTTCTTATATAGAGTGGAACCCTATAATCCATTCAGTAGCATCGATTGTACACAAGTTTCCGCGAATGAAGATTCGGCGTAAAAGGTCATGATAATATGTGATTGTTTCCTTCTATTGGCAGATGGACAAAAGCAGGCACAGGCTTGTCCAATCCTGTTGTGATTTCATCATGAATCCAGGACAGGTGCTGCCCAAGTATGTGAACTTGTCAGCTGCTGAGTGGCTTCTGATTCTTTAACACAATAGTGGTTGCACAAATGGCTTCCCAGGAGCAGCTTGGTACATGACTTCAGTCCTCTTTGAGCTGATGGTCAAGCCAGAAGATGACACAGGCAGCTGAGAATAGGTCCATGCTGTGTTGCATATCACTATGTGTACCAGCAGATAGGGCACAGACAGCAGCAAACAAGAGTCACGGACTGATTCTTCTACTACTTTGGTTTTAGGGCCTGAGGACGTCTCAGATTGAACAGTTTGCCACATAACGATAGTTGATACTAATTCCGCAGGACAGCCGTTAGAAGGCATCTTGAAGCATGGCACTGAACATTATCTGAAGGTAAAGGTCTGGGTATTGCCAGGAATCAGATTGGACACCAAATTAATGGTCTACCAGGCTATTGTCTTGCCATCCCTCCTTTATAGTGTGACCTGGACAGTGTACCAATGCCTGCCTAGACCTGGTATGAGAGGATACTGAATAAAAGATCAAGTGGCTAGGAGTCAGAATGCTCACTATGAACTGATGACAGGAAATTTTTCACGTGGTGACCAGAAGAAGTGTTTCAAAGAAGTACAACCAAGGCTTCGCTCAAGAGCTTAAGCATAGACATTGCAGTTGGGAAGGCCTAACCGTCAAGATCGCTCCTGTGCCACAGCCTTATCAAATATGGTGCTGAAACATAAGAATCTCACAGATTCAGCAATGCTGAGGCTAAAAGGCTGAAGCGCAAGACAGTTCGTCAAGTCTCCTAGCTCGGGGCATTAGCTTCTTCAATCGTACTCTCCAGTGTGTCATGGTCATCTTCCTCAACTGATGGACGATAGACCAACCGAACCAAATGCAGTAAGATACGGCAGAATTTGAAATTTATCAGTGAATATCAGCATGGCATGATGCTGATGATGATGATTGTGATGAGATGATTGATGATGATGATGATGCTGATGATTATGATGAAAGTGTTCCTAGAGCTGGCAACACAAATACCCTACCTCTTTTTGCGGTGTTCTTCAGGTTGCTATATTTTCCTCTAGGGACGATAACCCCTGTCCTTACCAATCCAATTTTGTCGCTAAAGGGTAGGAATGTAGTTTTTTCATGCCGTTTTTTCGCTCTAAATGATGGCAAAAAACTAATTTTTGCAAAATTCAAAAAACGGGCAACTTTGAGAATGTTTTTTTTAATAATTTCCAAAATGCACCATAAAAAACCTCCCCCCCAACCCCCACCCTTCGACTTAGTTGACGGCATACCCGTACAGGTGGCTTCCTCACATTTTTTTTCGCTAAAACACCGGAAAGCTTCAGGAAATTATTACATAAGAAGCTTCTTACGAAGCGTTTGCATTTTCCATTTAGCGCACCAGAGCGAAGTTCTCTAGGGGAACGAGGGTTAAAGGCTGCAACTACAGAGATTTGGAATATCATTTATTTTTGTGTAGTGTTATATGGTCCTCCATTTTTGTGATTAAACTTTTAAAAATTTATTTTCTCAATTTTTATTTGAGAAAAGATTTCTCCGGGAAAAGTATTTTGTTTTACCATAAAAATGGAGAAAAGGGAATACCCCTAGTTGTTTTTGCTAAGTGCCCTGTTTAGATTGCACAATAGGGGGAGTGGGTAATTCCCCAAGAATACTAAAATTAGTAACTGACTCAGCTTGTTTATGCTTTAAAAAAGATCAAAACAATGCAGATCTGGGAATTCCCCCACAAAGTTTTATATATGAGTGATGTAATTTAGGATTGTGATATCTGATTTGATGGTGCAAGGTCATGATTATAATAGAATGATGTAATTTCTATTTTTAGACTGGGATTTTGGGAAGTCAGTATATATAGGAGATTTAGCTAAGTATCGCCGTCAGCAGTTGCCATCAGCTATACAGTATGGATAGCTAGGTTTTTATTCTTACAATAAGGTAGATTTTATGCTTCATCATCACAGTGCCCAGGGATTTATTATATGTTCAATCCATGTGAGCAGAGTGCCGTATTATTCTTACTGTCGTCTTTGAAGCGAAAGTGCTGGGGGAATCAAATAGGATTCCAAAATTGGGACGATAGAAATCGTGGTGATTATCGTGGGAACTGTGGATTATTATCGTCGAGGGACTTAATATCCTTGTCGTCGTGAACTGCTGGACAAGATACCTTCAGGTCATGAGAAGAAAAGATTCCCTTGGACTATAATACCTGAGGGCGTTTTGTGTAAACTTGTGCGCTGTCATTTTGGAGTGGTCGCTGTGAGGACATATTCATCGTTGAAACTGGCAACGCTTTCAAAACCGGACACTAGTAAACCATAAGTATCTTAACTAATTGTGTATATACTTTTTGTTTTCGGACATACCAAAGGCTTGAACCAAATTCAAGTAAAGATCCTTTTTAAAAAACGTTTATTATAATAATTTAGATCATTTGTGCACAAGGCTCATTTATTTGTTGTTTGAAAAGGTATTTCTGACCTTAGCGTCTACGAGGACGTCATAACAGAATTGGGGGGGCTCGTCCGGGAATTGAATTGAGATAAATTGGAGCCTTTTTTCAGAATTTTACACATTAAAAGTGTGAAAAAATATTGTAAAATTGTGCCATTTTAGCATACAAAATTTTTTGTGTATACATGTCCTAATTTATAGTTGGTTCAAGTTAGTATATTGTGTGTAGAGTACAATCACAATGGAGTTTGATCCCAGAGTGTTCATAGGGCAAATAACTTGGGAAATGTTTGATGAGCTGAGAAAAGAAATAGCCTGAGTGTTCTGAGTTAATGAAAACTAGCCCAAGCATTTAGGCTTGAGCAAAACCAGCCTGAGAAAAACAGATCATCAAAAATAGTTTGATTGAAAAATTTGTCCAGGAAGATGTTTGGATAGTTTCATATTGGAAAGGATAGAAGAGGTCTGGAAAGGGCACAAGTGATGCATTCAGGTTAAAAGAACTTGAAATTCAAAAGGAATTGGAAATAGAATGAAAAAAGATGGAAAGGGAAACAAAAAACAGATGGAAATGGAACAAAAAACAGAAAGAAAGGAAACAAAAACAGAAAGAATGGAACAAACAAAAAGAAAAAGGGAATTTGAAATAAAAATGCAAAATGAAATGAGACCCAAAAAGAGATGAATACAACAGCAAATGGAGATGAAAAAAGAAAGAGCTTGAAGAGCAGATAGAGTTAGAAAAATGAAACAACAGGCTAGCTCATCAGATCGTCCAAGAAATCTGGTTTGTTGCAGCGAAAAATATTCGCCGGTTCCAAAATTTCAGGGAACAAGAAGTAGCACCAAAGACTTCTTACATTGAGAAATTGCCAATAGCTTGAAACTGCCAAGGAGTGCTTGGACACTTGTTGCTTACAGTCAGTGTCATGGTTAAAGCCCGGAGAAAATATATTCGGCCATGTCATTAGACAGGAGTAGTGATTATGACGAGGTTAGCAGGCAGTGCTCAAAGAATATGAATCGGTGCCAGAGGCATATAGACAAAAATTCAGGTCTAGGCAGAAAAAGGATGACCAGACAAATGTTGAATTTGCCCGTGAATAAAGGAACAAATGTTGATCGCTGGCTTCTCTCAAAGAAGTCGGGCAAATTTGGTCAACTTAGGGAGTTGAAGTTAGTTGAAGAGTTCAAAACAGTGATGACATCCAGATATCAAAACACATCGATTGAAAACAAAATTGACAGTTTGCGTGAGCAGCCGTTAAAGGCCGACGATTATGGATTGACCCACAAATTAAGGCATAATAGTAGGCTAGCCAAGAATTTACTACGGTACAACAAATACAACAATTAAGTCGGTTGGGTTCTAACAAAAGCGTCTCATGGGAGCACTCAGGAGGGGCAATCCCAGTCAGGTTCCCATGGAAAAGGGGAGTAAGGGGGGACAGTAATGGTTGCTAATCCGAAACATGGGATGGGACCCAAATCACAGTTCACATGCAATCACTGTAAGAAGCCAGGACATAAGGTCACGGTGTTGGGCGATACATGGCTATCCACCCAAAAAGGATGGAGCCAAAAGTGAGTCAAAACCAATAGGTGTGCAGTACTTTGAGGTCAAAAAAAGTTCATTCTTCTGTTCAGAAACAAGAAATCCCACAAAGGAATTGACACAGAAAAAGTAAGGGATGACTTTAAGCCTTTTGTTTTGGATAGATTTTCGCACTTTTTTCAGGTGATAGTTTAGATCAAAAACCCATTTGAATCATGCGGGACACGTGCTGCTGTACGCAGTCCATGATATTGGAAGAGCACTTCCATTTGATAGTGAGAGTTCCACAGGAACTAGTGCATTGATTCAGGGGATAGTTATTGATTGTATTAGTCCCCCCCCGTCTCTTCACAAAATGAATGAAATCAGGACTTGGTTTCTGGAACTGTCACAAGTGGTGTTGGACAAGAACTCCCAGTTAAGGGTTCCATGTGTTGTAGGGAATTGATGTGGCAGGGGGGAGGAAAGTCTCCCAGATCCCATAGTTCACAGGTGCCCTGTTACAGTGGATAAATTGAAGGAAATAGTGGAAATAGACATTTTTCCCGCAAGTGCAGTAACTAGGTCAATGACCAGAAAAAGCCTCACAGGAAAAAAACAGTGAGCAGGTGATGAGTCAAATACTCTTCACATAGGAAGAGGGTCGAGGATGACTTGGTCCAAATTTAGGGGATACTTTCTATCAAAATTAGATGGGAATTTGGAGGTATCTTCCTTTCAGGGGAGACTAAATTCTCCTGTTAGTGAAAAATCAGCCCCTGAGCACAAACAAAGGGACAAAGCTGGTACACAATGAAATCATCCAGTCGCTATGAGCATTGATAGAGTTAGGGGCTGTAAGGAGACCCTTTAAGCCATGACAAGCTGGTGATTAAAACGAGGCAGCACAACGACCCAGCATTAGGAAATTTAGGTGAGAGGGCATTGTCGCACAGGAAGCCGAACGCAAATTCCTGTATGTTTCTACAAGCAAAATGGTGCCCTTGTGAGAAAATGGCGGCCACCTGATGCATTGTTAATGAGGAAGGAGGTTGTGATCAAATTGTAGGCCAAAGGTATTATACCATAGGGATAGTGATAGCATAGCCCATGATAGTCCCATGGCAGGCCACTTAGGTTGAGAAAGACACACATGACAGAATTAGGAGTCTTTTGGTGGCCTACACTCAGAAAAGATGTGTCTGAGTATGTTAAGAATTACATATGTCAAATGGTGGCAAGCCCAATCAGAAAATTCCTACTGCTCCCTTGAAACCAATACCAGCATGATGAGCCATTTAGTAGGGGTTTAATAGACTGGCGTAGGACCACTTTCAAGGACCAAGTCAGGAAATCAATTTATGACCTATCATGTGTGGTTCCACACGATTCCCTGAGGCATCCCTTGACAAATATTAGGGCACAGAGTTTAGTGATGAAGCTCTAACAAAGTTTTTCACCTAGTAGGCATTCCAAAATCAATTCAGTCTGATCAAGGGATTCCAAATTTCATGTCAGGTTGTTCCAACAAGTTAGGACCAGTTGGGAATTTCCCAGTACAGTCTTCAGCATACCACCCAGAATCCCAAGGGGCCCTTAGAAAGGTCACACCAAACATGAAACAATGATCAAACCTATTGTTTGAATTTGAGAGGGGGGATTGGATGAGGGAGAGGGTCATCTCCTGTGATTTGCTACCGGGAAGCTTTACAAGAGTCATTAGGATTTAGTCCATTTGAGTTTGGTGTTTGGTCACAAAGTTAGGGGACATTGAAAAACTATGAAAGAAAAGTGGTTTGGAAAATCCTGATGTGAATTTGTAGACTATGTGTCTCAATTTCAGACACAGG
The DNA here is from genome assembly GCA_023653785.1 of Ophioderma brevispina. Lineage (NCBI taxonomy): Eukaryota > Metazoa > Echinodermata > Ophiuroidea > Amphilepidida > Ophiodermatidae > Ophioderma > Ophioderma brevispina. Next base: position 11,830 of record JAMKCH010063907.1, read on the forward strand.
CTCCAAAGAGCCACAGAAATTGCCAAACCAAATCTCAAACAGAGTCAGGCAAAAATGAAAACATGTATGACAAGATGCTAGGAAACAGAGGAGGTATTCAGGCCGGGTGACAAAGTTATGGCACTTTTTCCAATACAAGGGAAACCTTTGAAGCCAAGTATCAATCAGGACCATTATGAGAATTGAGAACAAATGGAAACTTGACTATGGGATCAAAACACCAGGGAGACGTAAAATCGAAATTATGTCAATTCGTAAATATGGCTCAAAGAGTATAATGAAAGAGATGAGAATGATTAAGCATGCTTGTTGTAGTGTCATCGATGTCGTATGAATGTACAAATGATGACCATCACAGAGTAAGAACCGAGCAAAAACAGCACTGTAAACACAGAAAATGATTATGGTGTCAAATTGCAAATTTCTGACATACTTGACAATTTAGACAAGGAACTAAGGTTCACCTCCCGACATGGTAAACAAAGTTTGTTTGAGAGTTAATTATTGAGGGGAGGGAAATATTTCCTGATGTACCTATTGAGACAAGTCATATCCCATGACATAGATGTAGGGGACCTCTGAGCCTGTAAAAGCAACATACTATAGGGTGAATCCAATTCAAGTTGCACATATCAGGAATGAGGGTTGAAATGACATGTTAGAATAGTAGAGCAAAGCAGTAGTGAATGGAGTTCCCATGGATTCTGGTTCCCAAACCCTGAATGGTCATTCCGTTTTGTCACAGATGTTCGAAAAAGTCAACGTTTTGTTCCAAAACCGACTCATATCAATCCCACGGATTGAGATTGCATAGATAGAGTGGGAAATGCCAAATGTGTTAGGCAAATTGATTTGTTTGAAGGGGTATTGGCAAGTTCCCCTCAATGACCGTGCCAAAGAAATTTCAGCCTTTTGTACGCCCGATGGTCCTATCCAATACCAAAAGAATGGCATTTGGTCTTAAAAATTCTTGCCGCAAAATTTCAGGGAGACTAGTAAACAGAGTAGTTGCAGACATAGAAATTGTGACGCATATGTCGATGATCTCCTTGTGTACAGGTGAAACATGGGAAGAACACTTGAGACAGCTCCATCAGCTATTTGAGAAATTATCTCAAGCAGGTTTAAATGTAATCTGGTGAATAAGTGAATTTTTGCCATGCCAAATGTTACATACTTAGGGCATATTGTAGGTCAAGGGCAAATTAGGCCAATCACTGCAAAAGTGAAGCAAATTGAAAATCCTCACAACCACAGAGTAAGAGAGATCTCATGGAGATCTTAGGTATGGTCGGGTATTAAAGAAAATATGTCCAAATTTCTCGAAATTTGCGTTTTGTCCGAGACCAACCTCTGAAGCGAAAACGCAAAATTTGTCTGGTCAGAGCAATTGCCAAAAAGCGTTTAGAGAAAATCAAGTCTGTTTTGATGAATGCGCCAGTTTGATTGACCCGACTTTCAGAAACAATTCAAGTGGCAGTTGATGCCAGTGAGTAGGCTTGGTGGGTTCCTCATGAAGCAGATGCAAATGATTGTGTGTAGATCATCCTGTATGTTATTTCTCAAAGATGTTTGACAAACATAAGAAATAACTACGCAACCAATTGAGAAAGAATGGTCTTGATTGCTACTGTCATGCACAAATTTGAAGTTGTTACTTGAGTACAAACAGTGCACCCAGTTCTAGTGTACACGGATCACAATCCGTTGACGTTCCCACAAGATGAAAAAACAGAAATCAAAGGCTTGTCAGGTGGAGTTTAATTACAGAATACAATCTGGAAATTAAGACATATCAAAGGAAAAAGAAAATGTCTTGGCTGATGCCTTGTCCAGAGCTGCCTGAAATTTGGTTTCAGAAATTTGATGTTACAAATTATTGTAATATAGACTGAAGTCAGCAATTCAAGAACATTATTCTAAAAGTGTGGGGGAATTTTGCTCTGTGTAAACTGTATGAAAAAATTAACCAAAAATGTTAAAGGTATAAAGCAGATTTTGGAAAATTTTCATTTCATTCAAATTTCTTTTTAAGGGGGAGGAGAGGATGTTATTATGGCCTCAATTTTCTGATTAAACTTTTAAAAATATATTTTGCTCAAGTTAGTTGAGAAAAGATTCTCACGGGTTAAAAAAGTATTTTGTTTACCATAAAAATGAGAAGGGGAATTACCCCTAGTTGTTTGATAAGTGCACCTGATTAGATTGCACACTAGGGGAAGTGGGGGATTCCCAAGAATTCTAAAAAGTAGTAAAAACGACTCAGCTTTGTTCTATGCTTGAAAAAAGATCAAAACATTGCAAGATCTGGGAATTACCCCACAAAGTTAAATATGAAGTGATGTAATTTAGATCGTGATCATCGCCCCAAATCTGATTTGATGGTGCTAGGTCAGTGTTTATGCATAAGCATGATGTAATGTCTATTTTAGAGGGATTTTTTTTTGTGAAGTCAGTATATATAGGGAGATTGAGCGAAGTCTCGCCGTCAGCAGTTGCAATCAGCTATACAGTATGGATAGCTAGTTGTATCTACAATAATGGAGATTTGATCTTGCTTCACACACAGTGCCAGGATTTATTCTATGTTCAATTCCATGTGAGCAGAAGTGCTGTTGTAATATTCTACTGTCCGTCTTTGAAGCCGAAGTGGGGAATCAAAAAATAGGATTCCAAAATTGGGACAGATAGAAATCGTGGTGATTATTTGGCCTGTGGATTGATTATAGTCGAGGGACTTAACTTAACCTTGTCGTCTTGAACTGCTGGACAGATTACCTTCAGGACTGAGAAGATTCCTGGAATATAATACCTGAGGAGTTTGTATGAAAACTTGTGTGCTGTCTTTTTGGAGTCTTCGCTGTGAGTGACATATCATTCGGTTGAAAACTGCAACGCTTTCAAAAACAGGACATAGTAAACCAGAAGTAATCTTAACTAATGGTGTATATGAATTTTGTTTTGACATACCAAAATTTCGTGAACCAAATCAAGTAAAGATCATTAAAACTGTTATATATATAATTTAGATCATTTGTGCACAAGGTCTCATATTGTGTTATGAAAGGTATTTCTGACCTTAGACGTCTACGAGACGTCATAACAGTATGTAATTAAAAATAGTCATCTAAAACTAAAGATAAAACCTAAAAACCTAAAATGCTGACTTCCCAATGTTAAAGATGAAATCGGATCTTTCGTTTCCATGCAGTAACCACAAATGCACAGTATAACAGAGTGCCATAGGATTACCGGGCATAAATGATACATTTTTGGATATATGTTATTAAGGTTTTGTGCCAAAATTGACCTAGATTTAGTAAAACTAAAATATCAAAATGCACTTTTGACACAAAAAATAGAGATTTTTTGATTACACATGTTTAAAAACCACTAAATCGGACTAATTAAGAATCAATTAGCTAATTATGTGGCAAAAAACTATGACACACGTTCCCCGGTAGTCAACAAAGTCGTATCTACCAGTTACGGACATTTGCACTCAACAGAAATCATTTTGAGTGCAAAAAAGTCGTATCTACACCTAAATAGGTTTAATTAGGCTATACTCGTGCATATATTGAGACTGTCACTTGTAAGATCAAGTTAGACGTAAGACCTACTTTGTCATAATTATAAAAAAATCACTTTCGCCCCAATATGTCAATTACGATTTCTGATGCACTCAGTCATGACGATAAAGGGCGTTATCCACCCAAACATAAACTTATTCTGTTCTTTAAGTATCACAGCAGTCTTACTATGTGACGAATCTCATTCAGTAGCTTAACTTGAAATAAGAATTGCTGCCCTTCTCATAACACTGTCAACTCTAAGCACTAGGATTTGCGCAATAAATTATGCCGACGCCTGTTCTTTCAGTTTTACTTTCGACGGCCTGGGAACAAAATCTGCTAACCAGGTGTGCGGAAATCGGAGGTATAAGAGTTCAATGTTGGAAACAGAAGTTACCCATCGTTGCGATCTTTTTAAAAGTCAAACATTTAAAAGCAATTGATACTTTTGACCGGTAAGGTATGCTGTTGGTCATTTATGTTTTTTGTTGTCGTTGTTATTTTTTGTGTTTGGTAGTTCTTATTTTCTTTATGTTAAATGTTACGAGAGAAAAGGATACATGATTTGCGAACAAATGCAATCGATCAAGCATTGTGGTTCAGATGGTATTGTGTTACTTTCTGAAACCTTAAATGTTTTTTTTTTTTTTTTTTTTTTTTAGACAGCATTTTCATTTAAAAATGTAGCCATTCATTTTAAAAGTAAGTAATACAAAATATGGATTTGATTTTTTTAAACCATCTTCGCCATCTTCGTAAATATACCAGGGGGTGGTTTCCCCTATCGTGCCTATGGGCATTCTCTCGGTTGTGTTAAAACCTCGTGTCCCATAAGGAGGTTGTTAGCTATATATTAATATTGAAGTTCTGTAATCAATTATTTTATGCAGAGTATGAGACTATTACCTCTCGCCATATTTGCCTTCATTTAAATATAGTAGATTTCAAATAAGCGAGACTTCATTAAAAAGTTTTAGGTCTGTACAATTCACTGTGAGAGGTTGGAGGAATTATTTTAATGGCCACAGGTACAAATATGAACTCAACATATATATTTTAATGTAGCTAGTAAATAAATGTTGACCAAAATGCATTATTTCCATAAAGATAGGATGGATGTTCAATTGAAGTATCAGCGATTGAAAACGCGGCCATTTATTTCTGTAACGGGTTATTTGGACATAAACTTACCTTTTTGACACGGCCCAAAATATCATTCCTTATCTCACCGATTGGAAAAAAATAATGCATTCTTAGATCGATGCACACATAACACAACTAGTTTTTATTTGGTCATCAAAACTGGGCCAATTTTGTATTAAAAGACTAGGCAAAAAGGATGCCTTCACGGTATAACCAATGGCAATAAGTCCTTCAATCATTAACAGACCATTGATAACTGAATTGCACCGGTTCCAGGAAGCTGATTCTGTACAGGAACTTGTACCATTGTGATAATGTTTGGTAATGGTATGACAAGGCCTAGCTAGTCTCTACATGGCGGGGATTGAACCCATCAATATCACCCCGTAAAGATATGTAAGGAGCCTCACGTAATTTGTGAAATCTACTATAACACTCGTAAAAAAAATCGGTTATTGTTATTAGTCTGATTAATTCAAAAACATATCTTTATCACCACAATTATATTGTTCTATAAAGATTGTAAAACTTTTAAATTCATAAAGCCTGTGTTTTAGATGATGTACACATTGAATGCACATATCACCTTAAAGGAGGATGCCCGGTTTAAGTATATTGTCCGACATTTCAAATCCGAGAGAGCTACAAATATCATGTGGTAAAAACTATAGTTCAATGTAATAAAGATTGGTCGGGTATCCAATAAATGTGGCACAGTTCTCCGTCACTCATTACATCATATACTAACATTTTTTAGCCCTACAATTCACAGGGGAAATAAATGAGACAAATTGTAGCTTTCTTCAGACACCAAAATTTTTCGACCACCTCCCTTACCAAATCTGGGGTGGTGGGGACAACGCTATGAGTGATCGGGCAATGAACCCTAAAGTACAAAGTTTTAAAATTTTTTAATTTTTTAGGTTTTTTCTTTTTTTAAATTTGTAATTGTATTATGGGCCGACATATGTAATTGGTAACCGTATATGAACAGTGTATCTGCACTAAGCTTAGGGTTTATAACATCACCTAAAGAAATCTTTCAAAGACTGGCTGTGAATTACGAAGACCCACCTTATGATTCTCAGTAAGGGATTAGCAGCGATTTGCTAATCCGAAACATCGAAATAAATCATCAAAATTCCTATTTTTACATTTTTGTAAATTGGCAGGATAGGGCGAACATAACATGCAATGTGGTTGGCTTGAAATCCGTCTATTAAAGATAAGGCAGTACTCTCCTTTTTTTATCTGATTCTGTAATTTCTAGTACGTGCGTATCAAAATTCCGACTTGAGATCAAAAAGGCCTTTCCCGGTGAATATCACAGATTTTCAGCTGATATGTGCACCATGATCAATGCAATTGACCTTCAAACAACAAACATGATGATCTTTGTTATTCTGTACTGGTGTGTAAACCACAATTAGCTGTTTACTGTAGACTTTGAGAAGACGTCGCTGTATGTCTATTTTCGAGTAAAGATGAAGACGATATTGTGTTTAATAAATTAATGTTACAGACCCATTAGAATCATCCCCATATTTGTCAGCCAAAATGCACTCAAAAAGTACAAGATTTTTATTTAAAATATAGGAACAATTATTTCCCACAAATATGTAGGCCGCAAATAATAGCCTTTTGTGCACTTGAATATTTTGTTTACGCTTCGACTCAATATCTCAATGAGTGTGAAAATCAGGGTTTTATGAAACAGGAACGAACGTAACCCAAAAACGAAAGGATTGTATCACACATGAAATTTGGCACAGAATTTTAGCACCCAAATTGACGTGAAAACCATGAAAGCAGCGGATTTTTGAATTAGGGGCTTCAGTTTGAATTATGGCAGTAAAGTGTCCCTAAATTGGTCTAGACTCCGGTTGTCATGGCAAAACGTATCAAAAAAAATCCGGCGCGGTCATGGATTGCTGCGCATAGGTACACATGCAACGTTTACCCCCAAATGTATGGGTTAAGTGCACACGTATACGATGTTACAGTTAGCGTTTGTTCAGTGTAGCCATTCAGAGGCCGGTTCATGTTACCATTTGGAACAAAAATCAAAATAATTACCATTTTTCAGCAAAACTTTTCAAAATGGGGCATATAATATGATAATACAAACATGGAACTATGTAACATATTGGTTAAAGTCAAGAACATGTTAATCGAACAATGGGCAGAAAAACCGTAGACCCCACCCTGTAAGGGACGGTAGGTTTGCCAAGTAATGGGGTTGTTCGCCATTGTTACTTGTAAAAGTCGCGGATCGATTTATTAGCCAACAAAATAGTCGTCAAATGAATCTCAATACTACTTTCAAAATGCTTAGGTGTCTGTTTTCACAAAAGAACAGTAATATAATGTGTGGATATGACCTAACACGAGCAACTTTAGAGACAAAATTGGCATTTTGAATTTTGAGAAGAAAAAAATAACTGATAGTGGATTTAAGTTTATACCATTACAGGAATTCCATTGCACTTTTTTTTATTTACTATTAGTGGGGTTGGTGTGGTATTCCCGTAGGAGATTTGATGTAAAATGATTTTGTTGCTGTTTGGGTTTACCACTAGAGACCCAAACTGTCAGAATATGATGGGGTGCAAAATTTTCCTACTGATGCCCCCGTCTGTCAAGGGGGTAAAAGTTAGTACAGGGAAAAAATTGTTAAACTCGAGTCGAAAATTGTGTTTTTAATGTACATGCGACAAGCGTTGTGTCGTCATAGTCCAATGTTTAGAAAAAAGTATTATTGCAATAGGTTCAAACCTTTAGTGAAAGCGGTATAGGCCCCATAATGGTTCAAGGTCAACACTCTGGGGGTACAATGTCTCCGATGTGTTGAAATGGGGTGATGTCAATGATTCTCTGTGTCATACTGAAAAAAGACATGCATTATTAAGGATCTTTGATTATAACCCTTGCGACATCCCGGGAAAGTTCTGGTGACCCCCTCTCGGGACCATGTAGACCTTGCGACAATTTGCTAGTGTAATTAAGCCAAAGAATCTAATGTCACAAGACTGCTAAAATAAATACATTTTTGGATCCTGTGGACAATGTCAAATTAAGTATCACCGTTTCAAACAAAATAGAGCATGGGTAAATTTGACCACCAGGATGACTTGACGAGATGGGAAGCAGAGGGGGGCGAAAAATGGAGGCATGCCCCGGTGAGGTACGCCTCCTGGGCCGGATAATACGGCGGTGACGGAGCGGCTGTGGTACTTAGTACTCTTGTTCGGAACTTAACGTTTCCAGGTTGGGGCTATACCGTTTTTAACTAAAGGTTGGAAGATAGGCAAATATATACTTTTTCTTAAGTCCTTATAAGGGGACGAAATGTTAATGACATTAAAACACCAATTGCACTCGATTTTTAAATTTTCGCCCTGTAGTAACATTTCCCCCCTTGAGGAAGGGGGCAGCAGTCAAAATTATGCACCCACAATTTATGAATGTCTGTACCCTATTGAATGAAAAACAGCAGAAGAAATCAACTTAGCACACCAAAATCTACGGGAACGCGTTTCCGTGACATTACCAATACCCACACATATGGGAAGTCCCATGCATTTTTTTAGGAGACGGGTGTTGGAATTCACTGTCATCTTGGGGGTATGGATTAATTATATGGAAAAAAAGTCTTTATGGGAAAAGTCCTTTGGGAAAAGGAAACTTGTTTTTTTTTTTTTGGGTTAGCTTTTGGGCGGGAATAATTGGTGCGAGTCTCAAACTCGCTGTTTTGGACGCCATTGAATCGGTCAAAACCGATTTATCATTGTTTTCCTGTATGTTGTACGTGGTCGATGTACCCCCATAATGACAATGGCAAAGGTTTTAGAGGCGGGGTTCACTTGGACCCACCCCCCCCTCCCTTTCTGCACCAACGGGATAGAAGAAGACCTTTTCACTTAAGGTCCTATGGACAACGGCTGAGTAGGGAAATTTCTTGTTTCTTACATGTGCGTACCTCAACAGTATCCTGATCATATCGCAACAAGATTTGTAAAAGTGGAAATCGGGAAAGTGTTAAATTGCAAAGGAAAATATACCCAAGCTGACAGGGTCTTCTCTGTTTTCGCGAAACGCTTATACAAGCGATGCTGCAGTTTGGATTTGACCCCGTAATGACCGTCAAGCGTAACGAAGTTGTAAACAAAGCTCGCACACGTGGTAAAACCGCACCGAACACTCTAGTCGGTTCTTTGTCTGGGAACTTGAAAATAAAGCTATTATATTCTGATTATCCTTGTCGGTAAGGTAACCGCTGGTGCAGCCGTTAACAATACGTCTGAATAGAGTGCATATTTGCGATACATTGGGTAAAGCACACAAATCAAAGAAAATTATGCCATTATGATACAAACACGTACGGACAGACATCATAGCGAGAACGTAGTCAATGTGTACGCATAGCCAAAGAACACTAGGGCAACGAGCACGTCGTTCAAGATGACCGATCATGACGGCACGTAAGTGTTATCGCGTATTTGATACTACGGGCGTCACTTTCCGGTACGTCGCTGCCGCGCGATAATCAACTTTCGTGTTGGAATTTCCTTGAAAGCTTGTCCAAGAAAAGACATGGATTCGCTGATGTAGGCCCCGTTAGTGTCGCATGGGTTTCGTGGTTCCAATCCTTGGCTCATGCACCTGTCCGAATATGATTGGCCGATAGGATTGGGTTGTGCTCATTTGATCAGTGGCTCAAACCAAGTTAGCGTGAGCCAGTTGACCTGGACAACGGTTTCGTATATTCTACGGTGCTCCTACATAGCGAATTATTTTGCCGCAGATTTTACATCATATACGGTTTTCTCACGAGTAATGCTTCATGCAGCTCTTACATTAGTGCTACCAAAACATAATATGAAGGAAAATACATTCTTGGTGGTATGTATAAGTATGTTTAAGCAGTCACCATGGACCTTAAGTGATTAAGAAGGACAGCACGCTATGTCCTTATATCGAGTGGCTACTATGGGACCATGTCTTAAAATTAAATGCAGTAATAAAACACCTTATTCACGGCTTAACCCCCTTAAAACAAAACAGAAGGCCACCAAAAAGAAAGGAAAGGTGCGATCGACCTTCCCTCTCTCGTTCGTTATAATTAGTTTTGTTTCTGATTTGAAATTTACACTCTAATGGGCAACAGTTTTCTTTGGTTCTCATATGAATTAAAGCTAATCAACTATCCAAGAATTGCGTCTGCTGATTAATGTTTCGAATAGGCGTGCTAGAAAGAAAAGAGTATTGTTGCTGACTTTGAAAAGAACGTTGCGATGTGTTTATGATTTCAATCCTTGAGGTTTTGTGTCAAATACAAAATATGTTGATTTTGTTGCTGTATTGTAACATTTACATGCCTCAGTCCTTAAAGCTGAATAGGCGTAGTTATCACCATGTATTAAAGCCACCCATCGGTCCTATGATTATTAATGTTACAAGTGAAAAGTGTGAGAACAACTATTGAGCGTGCGACCTTATTGCAAACCACAATTTAGTGACTTAAATTCTTTAGGCAGGGCCGGCGCAAGCTCTGCGCCAGGTGCGGCGATCGCCGCACCACTTTTTGAGAAAAAAGCGAGAGGAAAGAGGAGGAGGAAAGAGAGGGAGAAAGGAAAGACGAGAAGAGAAGCGAAGCAAAAAAAGGAGGATGGAGAGAACTGAGAGAAAGATTAATGGAAGAGGAGGAGAGATAGGCAGAGCGGAAAAGGAGGGTAGGGAGAGTAGTGCGAAAGGTGAATGAAAGTTTTAGATTGGTCTTTAAAAAAAAGACGGGTATCAAAGAATTAGGTTAATATCAATGGCGGATCCAAGTGAGCACAGTCGTCACCTGCCAACACTCGCCGAAAGAAAAATCAAGCGCAACCAAGTGACACTTAGCCTACTTATACGGAAAAATTCTTTAAACCCAATGAAAGCTAATTTTAAAAATTTTCGCGCTATGCGCGGTTCAGGTGCATCGAGAGATTTCGCATAACAGGTGGCCGAAAAAAATATGAAAATTCTGATTTAAAGGTCCATGGAAGTGCTTTAAACAATACTATAATAGCACCATAAAAATGGTTCATCATAGTATGTATGGTATCAATGTAGAATTTTCTGCATGATAGCCATAATGAGAACAACGGTACTATTGATAAAAATTGGGTCATGAAAGTATCATGTGTTTTGCGACAAAGGCTTACAAAGAAATCACCAAAAACGCAATAGGTGCACATTAATCGCGCTGGCAGATCAATCGACGAGTTGACACGGAAGTGACGCCCGAGTAAAATTACGCGATACGCGTAACGCATCATGATCGTATCATCGTGCGTCATCGTGGAAGGCGGAACGGGCTGCGTGAAACATTAGCTGGCCAGTTTTCTTCATACGTACACCAGATTAGACTTATCTCGCGAGTATAGTGCGTCGTAAGTGTTGCTATCATATGAACATAAATGTTTTCGTTGATTGGGTGCCTTTAAAATTACGATAATAGAGTGCGCTGGATTGTCGACGGGTGCACCAGTTCGCAGACACGTACCGACAAGGAGAATCAGAAACAGAATAAGCTTTATTCAAGTTCCCAAGACAAAGAACGAAAGGATACGAGTATCTGGAGTGGCGGGGCAGATTACGCCCACGTGTGGAGCTTTGTTTACAACTTGTTACTCTGACGTCATTCAACGTGGGTCACAAATCATGTCCAGCTCGCAGTAATCTTGATACGCGTTCACGAAAAAAGGAGAAAGGCCTTGGCAGTTTGGTATGTTTTCCTTTGGAAATTAACACTTTCCACAATGTTCACTTTTACAAAACGTCTGGTGTTGCAGTATCTAATCAGGAAATATGTTGAGTACGAAAAAATGTAAGAAAGAAAACTAGAAATGTCTCCTACTTCGAGCGGAGTAGTCACTTGCTGTGCGATGCTCAGGTCCGTGTGTGTCGCATGGACTTTCAAGCTGATGTTGCCCATGCGGAAATGACTAATCTAGAGAATCATTTTCTTTGGTACATAATTGTGAAATTTTCGAATTGACCAGGTGTTACACGCTCATGTTTACTGAAATTAAGCAGATCAAAAAAAAATCGCTTTATGTTTTCACTTTCAATTGCATTTATGTAGACAAATACAAATGGGTGTAAGAAGTATATTGGGGGTCATATCTATATATTAAGAATTACTGCATGTTACACAATATATGGATGCCCACAAAAAATCGTTCGTGTGCACTGTATAAGGAATTATTAGACCGATTTTTCAGTGCAGGGCGGCGACAGGGCCTATCGTGGTTCTGGTTCCTGCAGGATTTAAAGGGGGTACTGGGGTACATATGGGAATCTTTTTAAGCAATTTATAGGGGGACACTGTCAACTTTGCATGAGAAAATGTGTGTGTGGAAAGCGAACAATGCATGTTCACAAAGGTTTCTAGCGCTCCCGCACTCGCACCTCGTGTCTTTGCTATAGGAACTCTACATGAACACGGTAGATGATGATGTAAATGTGAGTAAAGACACCGTATTCAGGGGTTGTAGTCCGAAAGAGCCAAAACGTCTATTAATTTTGCAGGACGTGACGCAGAAAGTCTGTAGAATTATCAATTAGTCACGTTTTTTCCAACTGACGAATTTACAGAAAAGGAAGAGAAAAACGGCAGTGTTCATAAGTATGAGGAATCTCCATTCGCATTATGTGTTGTAGTAAGTGTACTTATGGACAGTAATGACAAGTATATCCGATTTTGTCCTATTATGGTTGCGTTCTGGTCCTCATCATTTGCAGGGTATTTTGGTTGGTTTAATAATTGTTACAAACAGTACCAATTGATTTGTGATGAATTTTTCGATTTTCAGATTTAAGCAAATAAAACGGAATTTTACTTTTCTGTGATCACAACCAATGATAAAACGTAAACACTTACAAAATTCAAATTGTCTTGGATCAAATTTGATGAGAAACTGCGATGTGTTTGGACAGCGAACATTTGCCAAGGGTTTGTGCTTCGAGGGGTGGGAGGCCGGCGACACAATAGACCCCACACCCTCGCATCAGCTTGAAGTCATGAAAATCTCCATGAACATTGTACAACGGAAGATCCCATCTAAAAACAATATTTTCCCGGGTCCTTAGGGACGCCCACGTATACTCAAGGGGGTGTTGGAAGGGTTTTTTTTACACATAAACCATGCATACGAGCAAAAAAACAAAAACAAAAAAAACCTTTTCCCACTTTCCAGTAAAAGAAAAAAACAACTTACACAGAATTAGAAGAGGGTTAAAAACACAGAAAAAAAAATTTGCCCCTGTGAAAAAACGGAATATAATTTCCATACAATTTTCAAAATTACAAAAGTAATTAACGACCTAATTTAAGTGTAAATAGGGCTTCTCCAGGATTTGTCAGAAAAAGATGACAAATTTGTCATTGAACGGTTCTGTCGACGGCTTCATTAAAAGAAAGTTAGAGATTGTACACCAGTTAGCGTTATCGCTTTCAGGAACCGTTACTCAGTATTACTAGTTTTATAATGAACTGAAATTTGAAAATTTGGGATATTAAAAGGAAAATAAAACTAAAACTAATTAGTTTAGCACGCACCACACACCCGTATCGCTATACGCGAAGGCAAAATACATGCATGCAGGACCATACAATAAGGGCAAAATCTAAAACAATTGAATTTGCTTTTGGGCAAAACGGTCGACTCGGGTCATGCATTATAAAATAATATTGTTACCACAAATTTGAATGAAAAAAATGACCGGGTTTTGGAAGATAGTGCAAACGATTGCAAGGGTTTCCGCACTTATTCATGCACTCAACAAGGGCGTGAATGGGGAACGCCCGCGTCAGCGATAGTGCCGATTCGGCGGGACTTTGCGAGTGAAAGAGAGATCAGGGGTTTAAGAGCACAGGTGAGAGGTAGTATTGATTATAGGGTAGTATTGTATACTGTTTAGAGGGAGATTAGAGTAGGTGACTGCGGAGCGGAAGGAATGAAACAGAGACATAAGCATTGCAGAAGTCCGGAAGAGAAGGGGGAATTGGATCTCGTCACGGTACACATTCTGTAGATTTTTGTCCACCCCTCAGTGCCCCCCCGCTCACCCCCCCCCCCAAAGCGATCAATATGATGAAACTCCATCTTACACTTAGCTCTTAAAGAAGTTCCCAGTGTTTACTAGATACAAAATATCTGGTAGGTCATCACCGACAAATTGCATGTTTATCAACTGATTTTTTTATCCACTCGTCACATTTTACTACAGTTTACTTACAACCTCCCTAAAGTTTTCAGCGACCATCACATTTTGAATTACTTTTCACCCAAGCAACTACTCAACAAAAACACCATCAATTCAATACATGTCAAGTACATTCGAACAGCAGTTGTTTCTAGTGTAGGACAAAAAAATTATGCCATTGCTTTCTCTATCTAAAACAAGTGAAGTTTAAGCCAAAAAAGGATAATAAATTTGTCTGGCCTTGTTTCTGATTGGTCAGTGGCTTCACGAAAATAAATTGTCGTGGTCAGCAAAGATCAAGCCGGGCCCTACCTTAAAGAAATAAAAGCATTGTGCTCCCCCCTTCGTAAATATTAACTAGGAATACACTTCCTTGAAGTTGGACAGTATCATGGTATGGGATGAGTTGGATGCAGTATTTTCCTGACAACTCAATTATGATAAAGAACTAACATATGTTCTCCCTCAAGGTGAGTAGCTAGAGTAAATAAGCAACCAAAATTGTCATCATATTTCTTGACGTTACCTGCCTTAAGGCAGGAAACACCATAGGGAACAATTCCACTGTTGTTGTTGAGTCGTTGTTGATGTAGTATGTTGTTGTGAAAAAGATTAACATTTTCCTGTAATATACCGCATACCTTCAATGATTTAAACATTGCCGGATGCAATGTGGAGTCCCTCATTGTTTGATGAGCGTCAAGATGTCACTAGTACTGGAGGTCAAGAGTTCACAATACCAAGGCCAAGGTCATTACTAGGTCAAGTTGTAAGCTTGGAAAGATTGACCTGATTGGAAAAAGTTGAGTTCTATTGGAACCAAACATTGTTAATGGATACTTTACAATGCAACCCTCAATTGTTTTGGAGGTCATTAGGTCACATGTCAAGGTCAAGGAGTAATAATGAGGAATATCATTTAACAACTGCGACGGCAGGTCAACGCCACGTAACAGTCCAGAGGAACCGCTGATATTTAATTATATTTTTTTAAGGCACACACATTGCATTCCTGTCCTTGTTTTTCAGCAAAAGTGTTTATCTGGAGAAAACTTTCAACTTTATTTTGCAGGGTCAGCGAAGGATCAAGTGAGTTAGCATTGACAATGCTTACATTAGACCAGATGACCTTTGTCCCCCATCTTTCTTTAAGCTATACTCTACATAGCAGTCATGTTTCGCTGTGTCTAAATAAGTTTCTCCAGTGCGTTATGTGTCTTCACAACATGGTTGATGACATCCAGGTTCAGGGCATGGGAACAGACATCCAGAGGAAGATGGCCATGGCCGTTGTAGAAGTAATTAATAGTCCGGCAGGTATCATCATAGTCCGGAGTGCACATGACGATAAAGAAATAAAGCGTGAAACTAATGTTACGTGAAGATCGTCAACTGAATCGATTGCCCTTATTGTTGCACCATTGTCCCGGACTGATGAGCCCGGAGGACCCATATATCTGCCACACGCAGTTAGATTTTGCTATTTTTTCTTCAGCGTTGCTTCCACGCTCACTCACTAGAGAGAGACCTTTGTGATGCTTTTAATTCACCATAAGGACTCTGGTATGGGAACAACTTTCAATTTCAGAAATGAAATGCCACACACAAATTATATCTTGCCCACACACTCGAAATGATCATTACCTGTCGCTTTAGCAGGAAGGGGGATTTTGTCATAGTGAAATATGTCGTCGGCGTTTGTCATCTGTCTCCACCAGTAACGCCGATCGACCCCTGATCTAGATCTAGATGGAAACTTGACACCATATTACGCATTAGTATGTACCCCTACTTGCACTGTGACCGACAGGTCCAAGTCGGTACGGCAAAAAGCAAAGGTCATACTCTGTATATTTTCGACGTTGTTCGCTCTTTATTCCCTGGAAATGTGTGTAAAATCTATCTAACTCCCTTCTTCCCAAGTTTTCCAAATGGTATTCCCCAGGAATGAATACTGTGCAAAGTCTATCTTAACCTTCTCACTGACATTTCAAGACCAGGATTATTGACAGTAAAAAAATATAAACTTTCTACAGATCCACAATATCTAAATATGATGAAACTTGGTATGTGGGTTAGTGGTGGATGCAAGTAATACGCATGCACTGTGTCATTGTTAATCTCCATATTTTGGCATTATTTGCTGCCGCATTCCTCCGATTGGCTACATTACTAAGTTTAAAAGTGCACTGCTCCAGATCCAAGTCTCCAATTTGAGCGAAACGCGCAGGGAAACATGGTTATGTGAATAGCGGTTTGCATACAAGTTTTAACCCATCATTTGTGTCATAGTTTTTTATGATATTAAAAATTGAGCCTTCATTTGCATATTTGTCTGATTGGCTCGTTACCAAAAAAGTGAACCGTTTCTATCAGATCCCAATATTTGAAAAAGAGGAAGCATGGTATGTGGGTAGTGGTGAATGCACGTAATACCCTTGCACTGTGTCATTATTTATGCATGATTAATGAGCTCACAATTTGCCATATTTGCCTCTTGAGTTGTCGGTTGTGAAACTAATACTGACGATCCCATAACTGTGCTGGGCAAAGCAAATAAGACTTTGGTTATATAATAGTGTGGAGGATGCAATGATCCGTTGCACTGTCATCATTATTTGTGCATAAATGCGGTTTAGAGAATTTGCGGCTGATTGGTTATTACCTAACCAAGGTGCAATTCTGCAGACCAAATGTCACAAAATTTGAGGAAACTTTTGGGATAATGGTGGTACGGTGCTTACAAAAATAGTTATGCACGTGTCTTACTATGTGGCATATGTAAGTGCAGCATCATTGCGCATTACTTGCTGCTCGGCATGGGGGCTTTTCTGATATGTTTTAATGTTAGTTTTCAGTCATGTCAAACCAGGTATGATAAATAGGTGCGTTCCATGCATACTTTCAATGGAAAGTGATTCAATTTTGATAAATTCTGTTTATAGAAACATGAATTCCTGACAAATCATTGAAACATTTTTGACAAGTCTAGGTCTCGTTAATAAATTGATCAAATGTTGTTCTTCCAAGAACTCTGAAGGAGTTACTCAGTGTACATCGTACAATGTCACTTTAACACTGAATGATTAAGCTAAAAAAAACCATATAACAAAGTGGTGTGTTTATATTATAGATGTCAACGCACAATGATTTTATTTTATTTGAAGATGGGCCTAATCTCGCCTCTCTTAGTCACGTCCTCAAAAAAAAATTCAAATGATGACCAAGTCAGTAGTGGTGTTACCTAAATTTACCAATTTTTTGGCCAACAAAACAAGGGAAAAATCATTAAAAAAATAAGAAATATTTTTGAAACAGCGAAACTATGACACCCTTAAAGAACGTTTTGTGGAAAGTCATGGTGCTGTAATAGGACTATATTAAGGTTCTCAGTAAACTTCTAGTGGTTTGCCTTTAAGCGTAGTTTCCCTCTCATACATTAAACATTGAGAGTTGGTGTACGTTGCAAAAACACCAATATTTTCAGGTAAATTAGTGATTGATTTTTCACTCTCTCTTACGAGATGGTCTAGAAACCACTGTGATTTTTTTAGCCATATTTTCATGAATGGCTTTGTGGTAGAGGGGTTACATATCATTATGTTCACAAATTCGATGACCCCCCTTTACTTCCACAGATTTTGAGATATTAGCATGGTTTCTCTAGATTAACTCGTAAGAAGTTTTGATCAGTACCTTATAAGCATATTTCTAATGTTTCATCAAATTTGCCATGGGAAAATCCTTTTTTGAAGCACGAGACATACGCAAGGGTTTCCGGCTTGCGCTGGAAGGGAACACCATACCAGCACCACCCCCAGACAGTTTTATACGGAACTGTTTCGTCTGAACAGTTTATGCTTAGTTCAAACAAACTATAACTATATATTTTACATTTTTAAATAACGTTGAGTGCATACCGATACAGGAATCACACCGGTAAAAAACTCCCTATAGACTTGTGTACAAAGAGTGACTGTCTAACCAACATCGTCGATTTTCGGCTATATAGCGAGTGGTTTTGTGCAAAAACTGTTTTTTTTTTTTTAAAAAATCGGGGGGGGGGGAGATTGTTAGGCAACCCATACCTCTTCATCAAAATGAAAAAGTCATACATTGATGAAGGTGCTTGAGTTTTTGAGCTACAGCAGAGCATCGAAGGATTGGCATTGTTTCATAACGTCAACGCCTAGTTGATGTTACTATAAAATTAAAAATTGCACAGTTCCCCAACACCTCGAAATTATTACAAAAATGGCACAGGGAAACAATTTACTCACAAATGGTTGTTTAATAGTCCACACATTCTGATTAATTTCAATTTCATTTAAAGGAGTACTCTATAGTCCATTTGTTGACTCTTCACTTTAGGCAAGGGCCATAGTTGGGACGCAAACACTGTCTCGGCACTGAGTCGTTCTGCATACACTTAATTTCATTTAGTGCGTGAGAGGGGCGAAAAAAGTTTAACAACTTTTGGTTTTAGTCTTCATATTCTTTCAAAAGTGCGGTGGACGTATCAAATTCGTATGAAGATATTATTACCTTACAATAGTCGTGTTCAGAAACCTGGTGAAATGATGTTGAAAACAAAGCACTCAAATAACCAAAATGGCGGCTGTGTAGAGCAAAAATAGTCAAGAAACAATTTGCAACAACACGTAGTAAGTGGCCTAATACCTAATACCATTGCCGTGAAAAACTGTAGGCCAACTCGAAGTAACAACACTTTACATGGAAGCCACCTTGTCCAGGTTTTTTTGGTGAAGGTGTTTACCCTTTGAAGAATGATAATGAGAGAATATTTCCATCATGGAAACTGAACCAAAGAGGCGCCATATACGTTGAATCACGTGAATACACTTTAAAAAATCAATGTCCATTTACAAATCATTTTAATAATAAGTTGATAATGGAGAGAAAGAGAATTTGTTAAAGATAATAGGGCTTGCACGATGTTTTCTTGTCAGGTCACTTTATAATCACGGTGAAAGCTTTAGGCTGTAGTATTTTAGAGCTCTAAAAAATAAAGCAATTACAAATGCAAATGTATTTTTGTTTGCTATATTGTTGTTTACAGAAAGAGTAATGGGAGGGCCAATCTACACGCAAGCGCGCAGATCCAGATCGGATCGCGTTTCCCGCGAGATTCAGAGCACGGGGGAGACCGTTAAAGAAAGTTACACGCGCAGTGAGTGCGAAAGTACGGCGACTTTTCGAAGAACGCTAAAGTAGTACATATGTAGCGCGATAACCTTGGGAACGCGGAAGTATTCGAGCGTAACTAAAGTACGCGCTTAAAGTGAGCTGACACCTAACCAAGCGGTACTCACCGATGTACCGCGTTGCAGAATCTGGATCATGCCACGTGTTAGACGCCAAACTTGATACAGATTCTGGATACGATTGGATTCCGGATGGATCTGCGCGGTCCGTGTAGATTGGGGGGGGGCCCAATTACCACGTCCCATGTCTGGGTGCGTGTTCAATGTTTGAATGTTATCTTTGCTATAATGATTGCCAATACGTGTCATTAGACTTACGTGTGTGCACAGTGGGTTTGTTTCACCTTTTTTTCGCACAAGATGGCGGGAATGATTTGTCAGTTTCGGCTTTTGTTTCAACGCCGTTGTTGTGACCAGGGTTCAAAACAATATGTGTAGTTAAGTAAATTCCTCAAGTAAATTTTGATTGTCATGGTCATATCGGTGAGAATTTGCATAAGAAAACTGTAAAATCTGTTGGACACTCTGTATAAAGCATTATTAAAGCAAGTATACACATGGTAAAGTGAACCACTTACAAATTCGAGTAGTTTCATTTTGTTTTCTTCTAAAAATAATTTGCAGGGAAATAGCTGTTTTGAGAAGCGACATAATGAACGGGTTCCCTCGCGGTTCGGCGCGGTCTTGGGAGGAGGACTACCCCTCCCGCTACCACCCCGGGACGCATTGATATAGGAACTCTACATGAACACTCATATGCTTGGTTGAAAGCAAATACTAGCACATTGTTTTTGAAGAGCGCCCTCAATTTCAAAGTAGTTTGTTGCGATTTCGCCATAAGTATGTGTTGAGGTCATGTGCTAAAAATATGTACCTGTACAGGATAATAGCTCAAAAGTGCGTATGTTGCTACAAAAGAAGGACTTTTTGTAATTATAATATCGGAGATGCCCCGATAATAAATTATGGCGGCTACTGGAAACGCCAACTTTCTGCTCATCCAATAGAAATTGTGCATCTACGTATCCGTAATCATCGATCAGCTGTTCTGCTTGGTCAAACGGATAAAATATAATGGTTCTTTTAGTGACGATGGCTACAATTTCACCACGAAGAAGGCTATATCGATTGGCGGTTTCCAGATTAGATATTGGAATTATGATCGGGGGATCCACGAGATTAATTACAAAAATTCATTCTTTGAGGGCAACGACCAAATGTTTGAGCTTTAATCGTTCACAGGTGTAAGGGGATTACTAGTCAATTCCAACACAACTGTGCACAAATCGCGTAAAAAAGTTGAAAATTGGAGGCGCCCTTCAAAAAATGTGCTAATATGCTTTATTAATTTCAAACAAAACTTAATCACCCAGGTCAACTATTATTTTACTTTTTAAAACCGGTTGATCATTATACCTATAAGCATATTTCAAATTGTGGTTTATCAAATTTGCCATTGGAAAAAGTTTTGGGGAAAGTGAAGTCATTGCAGAGTTTTAGCGCGCTTCGCGAGGAGGGGGGGTCCATGTGTCCCTGTAGCATTACATTGTGGGACCAAAAATCTCGTGTCTGTATAGCTACTATGCTTTCCGGAAATACATTATAGCCGACCGACCACTTTCAATTTGCTTCCGCCGGTCGCATGTTAGATATTTTTTATATACACAAATCCAAAGATCAACCAAAAAAGCAAAACACATGGAAAACGACACAAGAGTTGGCGAATTTAGTGAGCACACAGGCAAACACCATTGGGTTTTGTTTTTGTTTGCCCTATCTAATATGAGACGTGCGTTGCGCAAGTGTTACCCGCGCGTGTTAGGTGACGTCCGCAGCTATTGTTTGATTCAGTTTTGACAGTAGGAGAAATACATCTGCCTCTTAACTACTAAACTTGAAATTGAAAACATTAAATATTTTCCAAATTGCAAAAACAAAAATGGTCCACAGGTCAACTTCTTCTAAGTTTCCTTGTGAAGATTGTGGGTTACCTCGAAAGTAAATCAGGGACATACTGGGGTCGTGGAAACACACAGCACAGACAAAGTGGCGACAAACCTATAATATCTTGGTTCTGTCAAGTCTGAGCGGCGGTGAACGATGATGGAATGGACCACCGTTGGGCAACAATGCACAGACGAGGAGCTTGCGGAATTCAATGAAACAGCTGCCAGACATTGTACCCATACCTCTGGCTAGATAAGATTGGGAGAACCATTGTGTTTCGGACAAGATAAGACGAACCCTAATACGAAAGTACGAATGTTACACGACGTGGGATGACGAATTCAAATAGACTCCTATTTGCTAGTTTCTCAAATGTATGTGTACGTGGCGTTTTCGAGTATTGCTCCCCGGATATGTGGCCACAGCCTCCCGAAGAATGTAAGAAATGCACCAACGTTTCCACATTTTAAAATTATATATTAATTAAACTGTATTTTTGTGTGTTGTGTGATATGTCCAGAGAACTTGATAGCTTTGTTGTATAGACGCTTTCTAAGTGACCAATTATTATAATTCTTATTAACAAATTGAACGTGTGACGCAGCAAGATGAGGGATATAATTCATTTTGGCGCATCGGCGTACGATAAGAAACAACATGGGCAGGCGCCCACTTGCATTTAGGGAACACGAGGTGAATTGGGGCATATTTTAGGGCGGCCTCACGTCGAGTCAAGCCGCACGCGAACGAAAGTTGGCTTGTCCCCTGGAGTTAATGTGAAAACTGTTTGAAAAGCCCGCCACCTAAAAGAAAATTACAAATGTTGTCCTCTAAAATCCTTAAATGAAATCATTAAATATTTAGTGCCTGCATAGCATGATCCTCATCACCAGGCCTATGAAAGGCGCAAAGAGACATGAGAGAAAATGGCCCATTTACCTGCCTTCGACTGACCATACAGACTACCAAAGAAGCACACACATCACACACCAGCCATACACCACAATTCTTGTGAGATTACTTTATTAAAATGCCTCTGCGTAGCACCAATGAGCAACACTGTGATTATACCAAGCAAAGTATTCTCAAAAAAACGGAAAGTCAAATCAGCCAATACACAGTGAGGTTTGATCTGAGCTGCCTCTCTAAATTTTGACCTAAGGGCCATTCCCGCGCGCTCCCGGTCGTTTACGATCACTTGAGGGAGACTAGCGCTATGATCCACCAAGCACCAGACAAAGTCAAGAGTAAAAGATGGTTTGAAGAGATATATATAGGGAGTGTTCGATGCATGCGCAAGAGGGGAGAAGGGGCGATCCGGGACAGGCATGTACACCACCTGGCCAAGTACTTGCAAATGCCGAAAAAGCAATTATATTAAAAATTGATTTAAGAATCTGTAACAGGACGGTGTCACGCTGACTACAACATCATGTCATACAATCATTATCAGTCGACTGCGCAGCAGGCAATCGCAAGTTTCCTCCAGCCACTTCTGTTTTGGGCCAAAGTTGGGAGAGATAGCGTGTGGTGCATATGTTAGTTTGTTGTCCCCCAAGAAGGCTGTTGAAGGTGAAAAGAGATATGATCTCTGTCGGCCTGGCTTCCTTTCGATTGCCATGTGTTGTGTGTAGAAAGCATATAAGCAACTAAGCTCTCCCTCTGGGAGCATCCTTAGATAGTGGACCAAGAAAAGCACGCTAGCTGTCTCAGTCTTACTCGGTTTTTGATAAGCGGAACTCCTACCGTGTACAGCAATAGATTTGTGGCATTTGGGACCACGATCAATCGCAAGCTTGGACGTTCTAGCATGATCCGTTGTTAGAATCATGTTGCGAAATAAGAATCTGAGCCAATTTACGCTGTCCAAATTGTTTGGTCGACCCACACAAGGTTTTCGCAAGCCAACTACAAAAAATACTGTTGTTCACCATCGTCGATGTGAAGAGGCGTCGTACTTTCATTTCGATGGTATTCATAACTTGACTTCTCCATATGCGCTCCAGCTACAAAATGCTTCCAAGGCAAGGGCTTTTCGTCTTTTAAGGTCTTTAGAACTGGGAGCCATTCATACAACAAAGATATTTGAAATCGGAGACATGGTTAATGCGCTCGCCATAAACTTTGAGCAGTGGAGGTGGGTTGCAGTTGGTAGCCATGTACTCTGTCTTTTGCACATCTGATGATAAGGCCCAGGTTCGTTCAGCTGCAGACGCTGTCGACTTGATAGACCTGTGCCTGAGCTCTTGGGATTGAAGACTCCAGTCGGGCGATATCGTCAGCGAACTCTAGGTCGTTTAAGAATTTGGCTGGATACCTCCGTGGGACTGAAAGGGGGATGTGTCAATCAATACGGATGCTACTGTAGTTGGCCTTTTGCAGCAAAAGTAGTCTAGCAGCACAATGAAAAGATCACCAAGGCCGACGCAGGAAATACATCTCCCCTCCGCCAGTTACCCCTCGTGAAGACGACTGAAAGCGAGCGAATAATATTTCCATCTACCATACAAGTCGCTTTTGGAAATGCTGTAAGAGGAACGCCTAAAGCTATTTACCAACCTGTCTGGGCGATACCATAGGTGGCGGAGAAACCGACGGAGAACATGACCGTTCCTCGTTGATCAAGTCAAAGGCTTTCTTAAAAAATCGGTATGAAAGTCGTGATGGTTGAGTGGGAGTTAGTTGGCATAATATGAGAGAGAGCCTCACAATGATTCTCCATTGTAAGGATGGTGAACCTGCGTGCAACGCTTCTGGACTCTGGGCAGGGAACAACCAGCTTGGTTGGATCTTTGTATATAGGCGTCAACTGCTCTAGTCTCTGGATTAACAGGATGTTGTTGGTAGACTTTTGCTGACCACTGAGACAGTCAAGTAATTCCTCTGTAATTCTTCATGCATTGGCTGAGGGTTCCTTTCTTAGGCCAACGGAAAGAAAGATTGGGATGTAGTGGTAGCTGTAAATATAGGTAGAAAATAGGATCCAATTGTTACGGGGTGGGTGTAAACCGAGTGTTGAATCATCCTTCAACGACCAACGTGGTGGATGACTGCCAACATTTAGCCTCCCCACAATATGGAGTGACTTCTGATGATATTGCAACTGTCCACTCCACAGACTTGGCCCTGTGTTTTTTCCATTTCGCTGGAATTTGCCTTAGTGTTGGATTGTTTCGAAAGGGGAGAGTGTGGGT
This sequence comes from Ophioderma brevispina, assembly GCA_023653785.1. Taxonomy (NCBI): domain Eukaryota; kingdom Metazoa; phylum Echinodermata; class Ophiuroidea; order Amphilepidida; family Ophiodermatidae; genus Ophioderma; species Ophioderma brevispina. The sequence continues at coordinate 36,163 of JAMKCH010063907.1, forward strand.
CCCTTAAGGGCGATAGTAGGCAGGGTCCTGATCAGCCAGGAGAAGGTGTAAAGGTCAGATGTTGGTGGACCGATCTATCTTGTGAGTATAGAGGAGTAGAAAGTTATGCCGCACTCATCAGAGAAGTGCTTTTTACACTTGATGGGGCTATAGCGTACCCATCCCTTACCTTGTCTGGGACATTGGTGAAGTAAGGGATCTTTATCCTGACAGAAGAATTTCGGAAGAAATCTGTCGCACGTTGGGAATTACACATGCAGCCCCATTCTCCCTCTGCAACTTTCAAGGTCATCCATTGTTTGTTGAGTTTGGCCGTTCGATCAGATTTTATATTGATTTCGCATTACAGCCTGTGCATGGATTTCCGCCATACTTCCTTGTGAAATGGTTAGTGACTTATCAATGAGGAAATATTCTTCATTTGCACTTGCTCGCTTCCATGCCAACAGCCGTGAAGACGGTATTCTCATGACACCCGCAGGCCTAGGCATTCCACAGGCGGTCGATTTTGCCTAGGAACAACGTTTCTTGGCTACACATTACGTAATAATTGTCAAAGTTGGTAATTTCAAAGCCAGATGCTGTTTTCACAAGAAAATCATGTGTGCACGAACCGAAACGATCAATGGATCTGTCATGAGCCCTAAGATACTGGGCGGGTAAATAAGGAGGGGACTTGAATGATGAGCGTTGCGAGTTGCTAACAGTCACCATAAGAAGAGTACGGCTAACAGGAACCTCAGCAAACGCTGCAAAAAGTAGTACGTAAATGACCTTATGCCCGTTTGTCAGGGTAGTGCTCTAAAGATGCTTTAGGGCAGAAGAAAAAAACTGTGGTGTATGGACCGAACATGAGGATAAATGGACCAATTTAAATAGTATGGACGTCACTTTTCAATCGACGTTGGAAGTCTCAGGAAATTTAAATGGCAAGAAAATATGTCGCGTGATAACTTGAAACGACACAAGCCTTTTAAGATCCAATTCAACCAGTGCGCTGAGCGCAATGTGATGTTGTCAGGGCAATATGGGGAAATCGTGGTGAATTTAGAAATTAGATTACGGCGTAGTAAGCGCATTATGTTATCATTGTCGAAATTGCATGAGAATAGGTGTCTCGCGCCATGAAATTTGTCTCGATCTTGAGTTCGAAGACCGACTGTCATTCCATCATGAAAGGTTTAACTTTCATCTCGGAGAGATTTTTCTTACAGATGTCCAGACGTAGCAAGACGCACACATCTAGATTTTAGTGTCGGATAGAGCACCAGTTGAGTCGGTGAACACGGTGCTAAGCCAAAAAAATAAGAGGGGACAACTCGGAACGGAACTAGCGGTACGGAACAGGAAAAGCATGGGGAAAAGGAGCCCGGGGAAGGAGGAGAAGACGGACGGAGAGGACAGTAAAATGAGGTGTAAGGGGGGGAAGCGAAGTTGATGAAGCCAAATCTGTTTGATAGGAGTTAGTCGCTACAGACGAAGCGGTCCCAAGGGCACTAGGTCCAGTACAGCGAACGGACCCTCTCACCTGTACCTTCACGCCAGGGACGCCAACCCGGGGCCGCAATATTTCTGGTAGCACTACAACGGGAGATGTGGTATAAATATGCGTAAAAAATCCAAAGATATGACGACGAAATAGCAAGAAGGGCAGAACTACATAAAAAACGTATGCACGGCGGGAGCTCGTGACTGCAAAAAACTACCAAGAGATGAGAGCAGGAGGCAATGACGTGCCACTCTCATCAAAATCGTCACAGCCCTCCCTCGGCAGCCCCTACCGGGCGCTTGTGGAAGCAAAGACCACTCCCAAGTGGATAGAGCCGAGGGATTCCAAGAAAAACGACAAGTGAGACCCGGATACTAAGGGGAAGAATAAGAGGAGGGGAGGTCAAAACGCGAAGAGCAATCGCAGATGCAGGCACTGGTAAGCCGGCGCCAGGAAGCGGCACCCTCCGCAACGTCGGCATGATAGACGAGGGGCGCATTGATATTACGGCGCTTCTATGGAGCACCGCAAAAGGCTAATGAAAGAAGGCTAACACGAGGACAGTAGGATACGGCGTGCGAAAGAGAACGGACCACGGATGGGACATAGTCGGGAAGGGGGCGGAGAGACAGAGCGACGCAAAATAACGATCAAGCAAAAGCGACAAAATTCCGGGACCTCTAAAAACATCACCAGAAGGTATGAAAACGGCGGAGGCGAATCAGTACGGACATGCTTAAGTTCAAAGAGATGGGAAAGCTAAAGAGGCTAGTGTAAAGACTAGCTGCAACCAAGGGGTAGAGGTGCCAAAAGGAAACATGGCGCGCGACCTGACAGGGTGTTGAAACCCGGGAAACCCGTACGCCCGACATTGCTACAGTCCTGAGTATAGGCCCCCGTAGGCAAACAGGCTGGCCTGCAAATAGGACATTTAAGACCCGATGAGTAAAGAAGGAAAATGGCGTCAAATATATGGTCAGTCTCGAGAGAAGGAGTGAACAAGCAGAGAGTCGCGACCCGCGACAAGAGCGAATACGCCCATACGGGTGGCGCTAATAGTCAAAGCGACGTTCGATTGGGAGGCAGGATGAGGAAAGTGTGCTGCGTTGGCAGTAATACGAGCGGCAGAGGGGGTCAAGGGCACGTGACACAAATTCGCATAGAATATGAGGTAATGCGGGACGCCTCCTACGACCGGACAAAGTCAAATTCACCCGCTGTGAGGGAGACGCTGACGCAACCTGGGTAAGTGAGAAACGCATTTACGAGCCACCATACGTAATATTACAGTTATACCGGTGGAAGATAACCAGGTAGTTGCTGGCCATAACATAAAAGAAATAGGCGAGCCAGGGGTTGGCGCGAAAGTCAGGACGTAAGTAACTGAAAAGCAGTGCAAACGCAAGCTTGCAAATGTAAGAGGCCCCGCTGGCCACGAGGCGCAAAACGACGGACCAGCTAAACCGATGATTAGAGCTGTTGACAAAAACGTTCAATCTATCCGGGGGCTACAATGGCGAAGAGGCCCCCTCGACACAAAGCTATGTGCGGGCGCGCGTCGTGTGACCATTTATTTCACGGGAGCACTTGAATGAATAGGGCTACAGTTCCTGAACCATCACCGGACAGGGCGCGGGTGCACAGCTAATGAATTTTTATCGAAACCACCGTTGCGGAAGAGCATGGTAGTAGCGGGAAGAGGTGGCAATGGCTGGGGAAGCAGTTGCAAGAGGACCCGACGAATAGCGGGAACGCCCGTATAGTGGGACGGGCAACCCGCTATGCAGGGGTAACAGGGGACCCTATAGCATATGAGGAGTTATAACGCACAGGCAAACAGACAGGGGGAAGGAGAAAGGGATGAGGCGTGACGTAAAAACGGAGGTTAGAGTGGGGCATAGGCACCGAAGCAGGCAGAATTAAGGGAGTAGCTGTAAAGACGGGGAAAATAGTAATCCCTCAGCTCGTAGCCGGAGGAGAGAGCGATACGGTTGGCAATGCGGAAAACTGCGGAGGGCAGGGAGGGGGAAGCCGTTACGAAAGGCAACGAAACAGATATTGGGTTCTCTGCTCAGATGAGGTATTTTAGGGCTGATCGTTCAAAACATAATAAATGAAATCCTGCACTTAGCGCAAGCGTGTAAGGCCCTCACTCCGGAATCTCGAGGTCTCTGGTTTCGAGAGATTCATCCCCCCGTGAGGCGTATTTTTATTTCTTTTCTCCGTCCTTGTCATCGCTAACTTATATATTAATATTTTAGGGCACTAATGGGATTCAAAGTACTAATTAGATATTTATTCAATTTCTTGTTCTCGAAAAGAATTCGTGGGGTATAGGATGGATCGGACCGTATCAAATGAATACACCTCGTACAATAAAGAAAAGTATTGGATGCAAATACCGTGTACCAAAGTGGGTGAGTGAAGGCTGCGATGTGATACACTAAGCAAATATTATCATGATTGAGTGTATGATGAAAAACATCCGCAAAATCAGAAGGTGAGAGGATGCATTTCCCACGTATGGGTATAATTGCATCCTCTCACCACCAGAATCCCTCATCAACAACAAATCAGTTCGCAGCACAGAGCATAACACGCAAAATCAGTGCAACATCAAAAACGGTTCAACGAACATGTACATGTAGTGACATGAAATCCCCTTCCAGAATGGCCCTTCAAACAGACAACATCAAGGGCCTAGGGAAAGTTATTTGGAAATTTATCGATTATAATGAAATATCATTGCGATTATTGGCCATGTCTATACCCATCATGCGCCACCCGCATGCGCCCCGGGAGATGAACGCCACAAATCTATAAATGTACAGCCAGCCCCCTTCATCTGGCCAGAACGCCAACACCATAGCATCTAGGCCTATCCCTAGTTCCGAAAACTCTGTGGGTATATAGGGCAGCTGGATCTATGCCCGGGGGGTTATGATACTATAGCTATAAGGAGCCCGTTATACCTATTCACCGAAATCAGTGACCCATAGATATTCCATGAATCCAAATGGTTGACCTGGGTTAGAGAAACCGAATGTGTAGTTGAAAGAAGTCAGAGGGCAGCAAAAATTAGTAACGTTAGTAGCTCAACCCATCGAATGTCACCTCTAGAGACTTTCCAATATTGGCACTGAAGGAAGGGAGGATGTGCGTGGATCAGTGGGATGAACAGTAAAATTCAATGGCAGGGATAGTCTATTGGAGCATGTAGGTCGGATAGGCAGAGAAACGGCAATTCTGAATAATGAAATCATTCAGGTCAACGTAAGCAACGACATTGTAATACGCTACATTAACTTCTCTAATTACGTTTGACTAATGGATTGCTTCAATGGTGTTCAATCACAGGTGAGTCTGAAGTGTTATTGACTTTTGAGAAACTCTCTATTCATTGTGAAAGGACCAACGATATCTCAGTTCGTTCATGAAAAAGGTGATTGAATAGGGCCACATATTCTGCCTCCTCGCCCAACTAATCGACGCTGCCCAAACGTTTTCTCTGCTGGTGATACGACTGGGTTGAAGTATAATCTAACTTGGTTCTTTATATTGGTGCCACGAGAATAAAACCGCCACTTTATAAAACGGAACGCACAATGAACATAAAAAAAATTCCAAAAAACGGCCAGAAAATCGTACTCCGAATATTCGCGATTCATTGCGTCAATAGTATAGTTTGCAAAATGATCATGACAAAAAATATTTTATTTCAGACGAGATTACGACACTTCTGCGGTAGACCCTTCATGCGAATCCGTGAGTGAAGGAAGGGGAGGGGGGAGGGGGGGGTTCGCGTAGGGGGTGGGGGGGAGGGTAGGAGGGTGCGCTCTTAGCATAGGTACCCAGGCAGTAGTAACCGAGTCCCTAGTCGTCCGTTCGCGGCGCCCTTTTGTTACCCACAATTCTTTACGGCTCTGCTCAGGAGCCGTGCGTATATGTTGAACGATGGGAGGAGAGGATTGCCCTACGGACTAAAGGATAGGCCGTGGGTCAAGAACGAATGCAATGGGCGCGATCCACAGTGCGCGAGGTCCTTAGCCTTATCACACAGTTGGTATTTGGTCTAATCTGACGCCCACGGTGCCAAGTATACCAACTTAATGTAGGGACCAAGATTGACAAACTAAACTAAAGCAGAATGCACACCATTTTTTTTTTCATACAAGAATATGCAACCACAGACAAAGAACCACAAAACTGACATGGAACGTACGGCAACGTTCGATGACCAAATGTGGTCATTTCCAAAGCCTAGCATTCATAGAAGGAATTTCCCTACTCTGACCATACTTACTGTTTGGAGGTGGGTGTCGCATATGAAAATAGAGAAACAGATTTAATTATTTTATTATTGAAATCATGCTTTAAAAAACACGGCCATAATGCACTTATTTTTTCTCTTTTCTTACTTTTTCTTCGTTCTTTCAAAAAAATCTTGATCATCTGATTCAAGCCATAAAATATCATGGATATAAATATTAGACCAAATGGATATTAGACCATATGAACATTAGACCAAATGGATATTAGACCAAATGGGCATTAGACCAAATGGTATTAGACCAAATGAATATTAGACTAGACGAATATTAGACCAAGTGGATATTAGACCAAATGGGTTTTAGACCAAATGGATATTAGACCAAATGGATATTAGACCAAATGGGTTTTAGACCAAATGGATATTAGACCAAATGGATATTAGACCAAATGGGTTTTAGACCAAATGGATATTAGACCAAATGGGTTTTAGACCAAATGGATATTAGACCAAATGGATATTAGACCAAATGGCATATTAGACCAATGGATATTAGACCAAATGGATATTAGACCAAATGGGTTTTAGACCAAATGGATATTAGACCAAATGGGTTTTAGACCAGATGAATATTAGACTACATGGCTATTAGACTAAATGGTTTTTTAGCCTAAATGGTGATTATACTAAATGGTATTAGACCAATTGGAGTTAGACAAAATGGCCATTAGACCAATTGGGATTAGACCAAATGGCAAGTCACCGCGCGAATCGAGTATAATACCATGCTCTACGGTCAATAATATATGCAGTGGTCAAAACATCGAGGGTCACTGGTAAAAGAATTGTACGTTAAAATGTGGAATACTACATGTATGAGGCAGGTGGCCTATTGAATCCTGAATATGGTAACAATGGTTTTGCACTGTCTACACAGGTGATATGTGGCCTAATCATTACTTTCATACGTTACCTAACTAATACGACCAATACAATAGTCAATACCCACTCATGGATGGTCCAAGTTCTTAATAGTTGAGGCACGTTGGATTAAATATTTGGAAATGAAAACATTGGCCTATAAACACATTCAAACGCAAACACCTCTTTGTAATTAACGTCGCCTAAATTAAACTTCTTTAGTCATAAGAATTCGGGGAATTACTTTGTCACTGTACATTTAGGAACAGAGTAGAAGGGCCATATGTGCAGTATAAACATACCGTGTATAGTGCGCAGTAGAAATTGAATAATTTTTCCATGCTTACTCTGTTTAATTCTAAATATAATTTTTAATTCCATAATTCTAATGCTATATTCTTAAAAACTTGCAATCAAAATTCTTTTCGCAGTGACAACAGAAAAGCGTTTAATTCCAAAACACCGTTTTACAGTGATCATGCGAACGATTTATAACTGTATTAAAACTGTACAAAGTTCAATTCAGAAAAGTACAGTAAACAAAATTAAGTTTTGCAGTTGGCCCTTTTCCTTTCAAGTCACTTTCCATTGTTAGGCAGCGAAGCGATTTCTTGGATAGAATAAAATGCTTCTTCCCTATTCTACCTAATGGATTATGACCCAACATTTTTCCCAACTCCTATATCAGCGCGAATCGAGTATAATAACTCAACTTTTGTACTTGAGATATTTACAAATGTTGCGATATAGCTCCTGGACGAAACGTTCCAGGAACCACCGTAGGTGGCGAGCTCACGACTGGGCTTTGGCGGAACTCTCTCAATACTTTCGTAGAGAATAACCAGGTAACGACCTAAAACGCCACAGATATCTATGATGTAGCCACATTTGAAAATTGTATCGCTGGGACGCCTTCGAATGGTTTCACAGGGTTGGAGGACGGTGGAAAAACAACGAAAAGCATACATCTGAGCCAAAAAGGAAATGTTATGATGTTATTTTCAATGACTCGTGACGTCACGAGGGGGGGGAAGGATGGGACATTGGGGGTGAGGACATATAATCACATGATTAAGCCGTTTTCGGAAGCTTTCGGACTTGCGCGGGAAATGTCATCAAAACAATCTCGTCAAATTGATACCAAATTTGACCGATTTTGGAGTAAGTAATTGTTTGATTACAACGACTCATTATTCGCTACGCAAAAGTGTAAATTTAGATTTTTTGGCGTTGTTTTTAAGTAGGTAGGGGTTTACCAGGGCGTAAGCATTATATTTTCAACATATATATGAAATCCTGCTAGCGCAGCGGTTTAAGGCTCTCACTCAGGAATCTCGAGGTTCTCTGGTTCGGATCCCCGTGGGGGCGTATTTTTTATTTTTTTTCCTTCCTCTTTCATCCTCTTATAATTAAAAGTTAGGCACTTAATGTATTCAAAGTACTAATTATATTTTATTCAATTTCTTTTCTCGAAAATAAGTGTGATAGGCCAGATCGGGACAGTATCAATGAATACCTCGTACAGACGATAAAAGTATGTGATCCGATACCAAAGGGTGGTGAAAGCCTGCGATGAGACCCTAAGCCAATATTATCATAGATGATGTATGATGAAAAACATCCGCAAATTCAGTAGTGAAGAGGAAGCATTCCCCGTATGGGTAATGCATCCTCTCACCACCAGAATCCTTCATCAACAACAATCATTCTCCAAGCACAGGAGCATAACACAACAATTATGTGCAACATTTCAAAACAGTTAAGACCCCATGTACAGTACATTGAAATCCCTCAGCATGCCTCAACTAACAACCCAAGGGCCCTTGGAAGTTATTGGAAATTTTCATTATTAATAAATATCATTCGAATTTATGGCATTGTCTATACCCTCATGCCCCCATGCGCCACGGGAGAAGATGCGCCACACCATCTATAAATGTACAGATGGCCCCTTCATCTGGCCAGACGCAACACAATGGCATCTAGGCCTAACTCTAGTTCCGAAAACTCTGGGTTATTATAGCGGTTGTTTCTATGCCCGGTGGGTGTTATGATACTATGCTATAGGACCGTGACTATTCACCGAAATCAGTGACCCATAGATCCTTCATGAATATGTGCATGGTTAGAAACATGAATGTAGTTGAAGGCAGCAAAACTTAAGTAACTTTCGTAGGACTACAACCATAGTGTCACCTCTAGGACTTTTCTGAAGGTA
>JAMKCH010063908.1:0-16249 GCA_023653785.1 Ophioderma brevispina
TGTTTTTTTGAAAAAAACTCCACAAAACCTAAAAATCAAAGGCTTAACAGATCCCCGCAAGGTTTACCTGCTAAAATATGGCATAAATGCACCCAAAATTGATAATGTGTCGTTATCACACAAAAAACATAATTTTTCGGTTACCTACAAGGATTTATTTCCGAGAAAACACTTTGACGTCATTTTGACCTTTATGGGTCACATCTTGCTGTTTAAACCAAGTTAACCGGTAAAAATTTTACCAGATTCAGCAATTTTAAGACCATGATGCAGCGTCTTTCCGGGTCACTTGAGCTCAAAATGGCGATCAACATGGGAAGGCGTGCGCAATCGCCTCTCGCCGAAAGATCATCACTGTACGCCTAAACATCTTCAATGTCAGAACATGTGAAGATATACAACTTCCGGATATAATAAACATCTTCATGAATTTTTGAAGAAGAATGTGGACAAATACTCAGCAAGGGAGGTGGTGAAGTTGGCTTTTTGTGTTGTCACCAGGTAAAAAAGGCTTACACGCGTCAGTGTAACAGAGCTATATTATATTTGAAAATAAACTAAAACCATCAGCTATATTTTACTTTTAGAAAACCGGTTTCATACCTCTCACCATTAAAAGTGAAACACTTAGAAAAATTTCTATTTGTTTCTATTCAAATTTTCAGAGAAAGGTGTTTTGGAAAGTGAACATCGCAAGGGCTGCCGCGCGAGGGGGACACCCCCCCCACATTTTTATAAAAATATTACATAAAACAAAACATAAATAATTAAAAAAAAAGATGAATGTCTCAAGTTTGTTTCATTTCATGCATATTGGGCCCTTAAAAAAAATTATTCGATTCTCGCCCTCCTCCCGCACCTTTCGACCGCCGCATCAATTTTATTTTTGTTAGGTAAAAAAAACTTGAGAAAACAGAATCCGTACTGAAAATCATGTCAAGTGCCATCTGAAATTATCTCTAGCAGAGTGGTTATCCTGCGTAGTTCCAAAACATGTGCCTGCAGCCTGTTCGATCACGGCTATGAGCACACAGGATATGAGAGTATAGACATAGTCTCGGTTTCAGGACCTTCACAAAGTCTAGTTTTTTTTTTTTTTGTGCAAAGTTTTGCGCTATCGCCAGAAATCTTGGAAGCTTATACCGGAGTCTACGATGGCACTACGACTCGACTGTAGAGTTGTGGCAGTGATGGAGTGCCAAGCGTTCTTGTACCATGCATTTCACGAGGAATAAACCTCGAACTCGTTCTAACCATAACTTGCGGGAAGAATTTTATTGTACCACTGACCCTATGAATTCGGCAGCCGGCTGAACGGAATAAACTGCAGGTGTACGGTGTGTGGCCAGAATAATACATCATCATGTCATGACCTAGTGGCTGTGCTGCTGGATTATCGGCCGCAGAATTCGACAGCTGTTTATGTATTCGTATTTTAGCTTGTCATACCAAAGGGTGGCCGCAGTTGGTTTTTAGTAGCTTTTAGTATACAATGCATGTGCATTAGTAAAATAATAGTCACTGTGTAAATTGGATTATTAAAAATCGTAAGGTTTAAAATTATTATATGATCAACAAATGGGGGGGGGGGTGTGAGCCATGAGCAGTGAGGGGTGCAGGGTGATGAAGTGGCACCGAACCATCGTCATCGAACGACGATACAAACATGTACAATACCTCATTACATGGATTTATTTATTGTTACTAGGACTGCTAAAATTTCAACAGGGTGAACATGTTTACAGTATTGATAAATGTATGAATGACAGCCCACTGCTTATTTTGAGTACACTGCAAAGTTTCAGCCCTTCAGGAATGTCATTAAAGGGGCAGGTGGCTACCTTCGCGAATAAAAAAAAAAAGCCTCCCCCCTCGTCACTTTTCGAAGACAAGTAGGACGGGAATCTATTTTTTTTAAGCGGCCTGATAAGCTCCAAACACGTGCACACCCTCACGCATCATGGCGCTTCGCACGCCAAACACTGCAACTTCAAAATCCACCAATGGGTTCTGGAAAATGAAGTTGGTGGTAAAAGGGGCCCCCGTTTTAATGCCCAATGTTCCCCCGGGCCCGCCAATTTTCTCTTGGCGGCCTGCTCAGACACAAGGACAGACATAGGATTGCATAGCATAAATAAAAGCAGCATGTTTGTTGACATCATTTTACGGGTTACTTTCATTTGACAGGAGATAAAAAGCACTACTAAAAATTAACAGACTAATCACTGGACAATAATGTTATAAAAGATTTAGGCCACTGAAATTGAGGAGAGTGGTCACCTCATCCACGCCCATACATTTCTCACATTATGAATAGCTTTTTCAACAACCCTCAATAATGGGCACGATTGGCAGTGGATTGTGGATATGATATGTATCAGAATTTGCAATGCACACAAAACCTCTTTTTTCTTGTTTTATGAAATGAGCAAGTGTATCAGGATTATGTGAAACATTTGAACTTATTAGTCACAACTCTCCTAAAAGGGATTTAGGTTAAGTTTTACTGATAGGACTATTTTTCAGGGGCAATTTTAAAGCACTGTAACAAACCAATATGAGCCATGTAGTTCCAGTGAATTGTAAACCCCAGGTCGACGTTATTTTATAACGGGACATTATCGTTATCGTGGACCTGAGGTTAAAACAAGACATCATATTTTCGATTCCGTTTTTAAAGTGTGTGTGAAAAAGTGGTTCCACCCGGGTTCACACTTAGGTTGAAAAAAGTGAGTCTACTTGGACGCAAATTTGTTTCCCTGAGGTGAATGAAAAAGGGCGTCAAACTTAAAAATGATATGCGTGTCAAGGTTTGAGCACTCTGTAATATACAGTTCAAAAAAAGTAAGTCCCCCCTGACAAATGTGCATGTTTCTAGACAAAGTTAGGCTCCTTAACCTGTTACAAAAATGTAAAATGTACCACAGAAATGTTACGCATTTAATGGCCAAAAAGTTTTCCACAGCAGTTGACCTGCTCCCTGAACGAATCATTATTAAATTTGCATGACAAATAAAAAATGGCACATTTTCTTGCATTAGGGCTTTAACAGTCGAGAAAATCAAGTTTTAAGGATTTTTTAAAAGATTTCTTTCCCCTATTATGAACATCCGATTCCCCATAAATTTGGTTTACCACATGATAGCTTAGAGTTTCTTCTTTCCATTGGTATTCAAATTAAGTACCAACATTCACATTATGACGTCAATTTGACGTCCATAAGTGGAGGAAAATATAAAAATACGGGCATAGGGTGGAAAATTGATATTCGCATATTTTCCGACTCAAAAATGGTAGCACTAAACTCTCTGAGTATAAAAGTAGTCATATCCCATTTTAATGAAGAGAGCAAAAACCGTGTGGGAACTCGGATATTCCAAAGGTTTTTTTTTTAAAAAAAAAGTGGGGGCGGTTATTATAAACCATGGCCAGCACTGTCTGGAAATTGACAGTTTGTGCTGACCGGTGAACTTTATAACATCAGCCGGATGTAATTCTAGGCATGTGGTACTTGTTTTGGAGCAATGGAAAGAAGATGACCATAAGCACCATTGTACCAAAATCAAGTGTCTGTGGTATTCCTGTGTTGTAAGGGCTGTTGGTACTTGCTCCGTCCGGGATTTTCTCGATTGTTAAAATCCTATGCACAAAAGTGTCATTTTAATTCGTCATCGAATTTAATTAAATGACGTCATTTCAGGGAGCAGATTATTAAACTATTGTGGATTGTTTTTTGCACATTACATGTGTAACATTGCAAGTGAAATTTTACATTTTTTTAACAGGTTAAGGAGCTTAACTTTTCGAAAAGTGTACCTTTGTCAAGGGGGACTTATTTATTTGAATGTTTATTAATGACTGCAAAACACTCATACACATCCCAATCCAAAAAACCTGATGGGCATATTTAAAGTAATGACCCTGCTGACCCTTAAGCTCCAAAAGAATTCTGGAGTATCTTGATTATTGAATACCCTTTGGGACGGTGAGAGAGGTTCGTGAAAACTAAAAAAGACTAAATACAGTCAATTTAACCTATATTTATTTTCACAGATGTGCTAATGTAGTAGAGAACAGCCGTAGATCCCATGAACCAAACTATGAGACAAAGATGTGAAGGGTCTTGGGTTTCCCTGATCGATGTCAAGGTTTTTGCTTTGGGCTTGCCGCTTTAATGTTCCGGCATTTGGGGGAAGGGGCAAACCCAAAAGTTACACGGGGGGGTAAAAATTGAGAAACTGTCGCAACGGAATTAATATGCATGTCCAAAATTACTCGCCTATCATACGGAATCTAAAAATGTATAGTTTGTTATAGATCGACTTCAAATGAGGACACTCTTATGGCAAAAATGCCAAAGGTCAATGCACTTCAGTCAAGGTTCAAATTGGCTAATTTAACCGATTTTCAAGATGTAAGTGTTAATTATATGTTTTTGTGCAAGACAAATTCAATTTTGCAACTTTTAATTATACAAATGTTGTCTTGACCTTGGAAATGCAAAATGGCGGGCTATTTCAGGTTTCACGGTCAAGACTAACATTTGTTACTGTTAAAAGTAAGCCAAATGCAATCCAGAGGACCACTGACTAGCCCTTAAAATGGGGGGTGTACCAGATTTGGGTTCAGGGATTTGAAGAGAAATATAATTTTTGGTGCAAAAATCGAGAAGGAAAAATCCTTCCCGTCAATCAAGAGCTATAAGCACCAAAAAGGGTCATAAGGGACCCCTGAAATCATGCTTTCATATGGGGTGTAAAACAGGATAGTTTTTCAAAGTCACCTGGGCAGAGATAGGGGGTGGTATTTGTTCAAAATGGGTTATTAGAGGGGGTTGGTTATTCAGGTTTGCCAAGTCAAGACTTACATTTGTACTGTTAGAAGTTGCAAAATTGAATTGTATACACGAAAACATATAATAGACACTTACATCTTAAAAAATCAGTTTATATTAACAATTTGACCTTGACTGAAAGTGCATTTGACCTTTGGAAATTTTTGGCCATAGCGTCCTTCATTGAGTGGATCTATAACAAAACTATACATTTTTAGATTCAGTTGATAGGTGAGTAATGGACATGCATATTAATTCAGTTGCGACAGTTCTCAATTTATTCCCCCGTGGTAACTTTGTTTGCCCCTTCCCCCAAAAATGCCGGAACATTGAAGCGGAAAGGCCAAGTCAACAGAGAGCCCAAGTCAAAAACTTTCACCATCGATCGGGGGAACCCCAAGACACCTTTCAAATCTTTGTCTCCAGGTTGGTCCAGGGATCTACCGGCTGTTCTTCTACGTAATGTATTTAAAGTAACGAATAATTATTTGTTTGAGTTGTGAAAAGTGATACAATATTGTGACCATGTGCCAGCGCAAACTCTGATTTTGTATAGTTTTAAGTGATATATTTTTGCGTCCACACACAGACGCAAACTTTTACCTATCTAGACCAAAGTGCGTCCACCTGGAAAAGCGCGTCATAGACGCAAAAAAGCACACTAATGTGAACCTGGTTCTCACAACTCAAGCTACCGGCTTGTAAGATGCTTGATCGTAAATCAGCTGGGGAGGTGTTCTTGAGTATGATTAGTTTTCCTTTGCCCATTCGATTCAAAATTTGTACGTATTTGTTGTCACTAAATTACCATTTTCAGCGATGAAGTCATTGGTGTTTCATTACTAAGTTGGGATTAGAGGTTGCAGAAATGTGTGTTAGGCCAATCTGACATGCCCTAAAAAATGCCCACAGTTTTCCTTATCATTCATTTAATCTACCGAACAGACCTATCACCTTTGGCAAAGTGCTAGTAAAACGCTATTTTGAGCAACTTTTCTCAGAAATTTTGAGAAAAAAGAAAAAAGCATTGAAATTTGAATATTTTAGGGATTTTAGTTTCAAATTGCCATTGCCTTCATCTCTTCAGCAGACCACCAGTAGTTACTTTGCAGGAGAGTAATATACATGGACGTAGTAATTTTTGATACAGAGATGGACAAGTAAATTTAGCCGTCGCCAATCGCCGAGCCCGACCGACGTTTTTTAGAGGAAATTGTGATATAATACATTCGAATTTAAATAACAGGCCTGGAAATAAATGTCCATTCATTAAGTAGCATGTGATTCACTCTTCACAGGTACTATTTTGCGTTTAGTTATTCGTATGCTTCTCAGCATGTACGTATTCCAACAAAATTAAAAAATTTGAAGCAAGGCTAGGCTTGCTGCACTGATGATGATCACGTATTGTCATGATTGTCCATACTGGTTCGAAAGTAGTACCAGATACCCATGATACATGTTGTTTCTGTCACATTGTCCTATGCTCACAGTCAAACATCACTTACTGCGGGTATGTACATGAGGCAACAGATCCCCGGGAACCAGATCCACTCCGATGCGGATCAATGTGGCCTGCACGGTGGATTCTAGTCCAAGGTTTGCTCTGACAACTCCATATTCATGAAAATTGATGGGTCATAGCAATTTGTATTACATAACACAGACGTATCGTGTTACTGCACAGGCCAACAGCGTATACTTTGTTCGATCTTGAGTTTGAGGGCAACGTATAGTCATGACACGAATCTGCATTCGCTTTAGCATTTCGTTTGTGCCCGTCTGTATTCGCGTGCGTGTGCATGGAAAGGTCAGTGCGTGCGTTTCTCGGGTGCACAAACCTAACGCGCACAGTGACTTCACCCTCGAACTTGAACTCAAAATATAGGGGATGTGCGGATAGGAGCCACGCTTCTGCGCGGTGGGGGGTTTCTATTGCGTCGCACCCCACTAGTGTCGCGCTTACAAGCGCGCAATTCCGTTACACACTGCATACGTGACTCTTACGCGATAGATTTGTTTTAAAATGTTGCAGCAATCATGCTGTAACGGCATGAAAATGTGCATTAATAGTCGTGTTGCCGACAGTCCCAACGCACCTTCACGAACATCTGGATCTTGGAAAGTACCACATTGATGCGGATCTGGGGCCCTGTGTAGATAGCCCCACTGTATGTTTTCGGTCTTAATTTCCTTTCGTGAACATGACAATCTGCATGGTTGTCTGGGGAAAAAATCCGTCAGTGTTATTCTAAGCCTGTTATAACACGGAGTTTGACGCAATCGGTTGCAGAGTTGACCATAACAACATGGGACAGCAGGACTCGTCCGGACTCAATTGGCGATTCCGAGTCACTCAGACTTGGACTAATGCTCGGTGGATTCGGACTCGGGTCCCATGGACTCGACTTGGGCACCACGCGTTCATGGACTCGGGACTTGGGGCCCCCATGCCATGGACTCGGACTCACTGCGGACTCAGACCTGCTCTAGATTCTGACTCAATTGAAACCCCAGGGACTCTGACATTCAACCCAGACATTGAAAACCCACACACATTCTCCCAATACTGGCAATAGTTTGCATGGTCACCAGATACCAGTTGTATTACATGGCCTCAGTTCTTCTAAAATATTAGAAATATGCTGTCAAAATTTACCTAAATCAGAAGAACATGATATTAAATAGGTCCACGGCACCAATTCTACAGTATTTGTGAATGCCTCAAAATCAGAACAATCAAGATAAATTGGAAACTTAAATGATGCTGCCTTGTTATGTTGGACATGACAATCAATGCACGAGCAAGCATGAACCAGGGCGGTTAAGCCTGAGACTTTACAGAACAGCTTGGGACATCGTACTACGTTTTTGGGAATTTTTAATAGCTGTGATTGAAAGAGTCCACGCTTATCTTTAGCGGCTTTGATTGATAAGCGCATGCGCTTTAAACAAAATCGTGTTGCCTGTCAAAAAGTGGTCGATTTTGACCCGAATTGCTGAGATTAATGACCATGTGCACCACCGGCATTTTGTTGTTATTACATGTATCTGGGGTGGGAATGAAGCCTGCCATGTTTATGTTCACATTTAACGCCAGGGCCTTCACCAAGACTTATCGGAGGTGTTTGTTTCGAAGGTTTAGCATTTAAAACTAATAGATTGGATTAAGATTATTCATGACAGATAGGATCGTAGTCTCTATTCCAATATGTTACAACAAGGAAATAATGAAAAACATTATGCGCCCGAAGGTCGCGGTTCATACAAGCTGTCAAGAGACTAATTTTTCGATGCGGCATTCTACGTCTGTAAATTAATTATTCACATGTTTGTTTATCAGCAAAAAAAGCATGTTTTTACCCCTGAATCTCCCCCCCCATACATTTGACCCCTGAACCCCAGCAAATACAGATTTCTGACATGTAGACTGAAAACGTAAGGATCGATGTCCATGTGAAATCACTAATTTTGAATCCATTTTAATGAGAGTCAGCGGAAAAATACAGGTCCAAACAGTATTGTAAGTATGTCAAGATAAAAAGTGAGCCAACGATCGGTTATTTCAGACCATTTTGGAGGATTTGGGTCGAGTTTATAAATCCGGAAAACCTTCGTCTAAATGGTTGTTAAAACAGTACAGACGTGGCATGACTTCGGGTTCATTAAAGTTAAACTATCAGACAGTGAATGGTACAAAGCAAACCCAAAGGAATGGCTCAGCGGACTAGAGCCTGTGCCATATGGGTGTGCTTTTCAATACCCGTCTTCCATGGGTAACAGTAGGAACCCATGGATTTGATCAATGTATATGACATGCCGTTTAGAGGTCCATCCCCCAATCGCTAATAGCCTTCCTTCCCAAGAAGCCCCAGATGTTACCGGAAGTGGTCAAATTTTTGTATCAGAAGAAAGAAAGCTACTATTTTTTCTCATTTATCTGTGAAATCTAGAGCCAAAGGAGTTTGGTTTGGAAGTTACGGCGAAATGTGCCCCATTTTGGTAGACCAAATTGGACCAAATATTAATTGTACACAGTACTCTATGGTGGGGCTTCAAAATCATGTTTTTTAGCACTCTCACCCAAAACCGATGAAATATTGCCGAGAAACTTTACGATGGGGTTTTGGCGTGAAGGGCCAATCTATCAAGATGAAAACTTTCAGATCCTTACATTGGGCCATCCCCCCTTTAACAATTTCACTTATGTGCACAGTGTACATGCTCAGTGTGGACCTAGAATGTTTGAGTATTGCCTTTCTCAGGTTTGTCACCAAGTCAATAGTAACTGTTGCATAGATGAAAATGACTCTATTGTGCTAAAGGGAAAGAATTTGTATTGTACCACCCAAGTATTCGGTATTAGCCTCAAACATCTAAAGGAAATAATAACTCAATGTTTGTTGAGGATGTGGTGGCAGATACTAAATTCTTCCAAACAAACAGAGAAACAGAAAGACAAAAAAAAATAAAAATAAAATAACATTCTATAAAAGATTGAAGTTTGTGTGAGTGCTATAGGAACTTACGTGAGATAGAAACCACAAGGGATGTCATGGGCCGAAAAAGGGGCAAAGGGCGCCACACACGTCGATCATCATTTGTTTCCATGCACGCGTCAGTGAGGGCATCACGGCAAAAAAGTAGACCTAAAAACTATGAGGATTGTTTTCAATATGTTTTTAGTTATGAATGATTTGATATGTACACTTGGTTGGTGTCATTCTGATAGTACAACTTATTTAAGATACGACCAAATTATCCCCCTAAAAACAAACCAGAAAATTGACACTTTCGTCAGTGCTATCGCAGATTGTAGGCCCGATTCCACTACTGAGTACTGTGCTAATATTGATGGTTAACCATTTAAAACGGCAGTTTTGGTAATGTGTCTTGGAAAAGAAATGGATTTGGAAGCTGAAATTTATTTTAGGCTTGCAAACAGAAAAATGTGGCCTTAATCTGATATCAAATTGGACAAAACTCTGGGTAAATCGGGGGTTCTAAAGGCGGATCGAAACAAGCACCTTTAATATCCTAATATTACGCGGAGACAAAAAAAAAATCCCCCCCAGTAATAAACAAAAAGTAGCCTCTTAAATCACTGGCGTAAAGGCGGGGGGGCAGGCGGGCCGCCTTTGGTCTCGGGAAAAAAATTGCAAAAATCATGCTAAATCAGCCGTTTGTAGCCTCTGACCGGAAAAAAAAATTGGCCTTTTTAACCCCCCTGAGAGGGGAAAATTTCCCCAAAGACAGGAAATTTGCCCCCCCTAAGAAATTTGCCCCCTCAGAAGCGGGCAGGCCCGCTACGCCACTGCCCTAACTCAAATGTTATCACATGTATTGCTGGTTTGCACTCTATTGGTGGTCGCACCTATGCGGTGCCACCAATGGTTCATTGGTCACTTTGCAGCTGAGAGTGAGTATACTTTAAGGTCTAGTATGGCTGACATGTGCTTGTAAACAAGACTTGCACAGCATGGTGATTGTTAAGGTACAAAACTTCTTGTCTTTAAATTGTTTGTTGTGGGGCTCATGTGTGAATGGTATTTGTAACCCATGTATTAGAGGCCACTATCACAGTGATTTGATAAATCAGGAAATTGCAAAAAGCCATCAAAAATGAGATGTTTTTGCCACGACGGTATGATCATTGGTATCCTAACATACCCGCAAATGATACGCTGATCGCAACCTCAATAAAGACAAAATCGGACATTGTAGCCATTACTGTCCGTACGGACACTTAATACCACATGTTATTTGATTGGAGATTTGTATCTTTCAACTTTGCTGTTTCTTCCCTTTCTGTCATTATCAGTTGGGAAAAAAAGTTAACTTTTATGGGAAAAATCTACATGCTTATCCATCACTTTAAAGCAATTTCCTGCAATTTCAAATATTTGACACTACTTTGGGGAAGATCATGATAGTGCTTTAAGTGGCAAAACTGCCTTTTAAATCCCAATGATATCGGTAGGTTACGAATGTCTTATGAATGGAGTGGCCAGCTTGAAATAGGTCATTTGGCCTTAGGTTTACTTCCGATTTTTCTCCATAAGGTTTGGTCTCTGTGTGAGCGAGACAATAATGTTCTACTCCTCTATAGGGGTGGTTAGAATACAAAGCCCTTGAATAATGAATGCTCTTATACATAGAAAAGTTAAGTTTCTACTTATATTTTGCTGCACAGGTTAGGGTAGTCTGCCCAGTGCAGATGCCTTGAACAGAGCCACCAAATCTCTAGGGCCAGTCACAAAAGCAATGATGATGAAGCCTACATGTGTGGACGCGGCCGCCAAGGGGAAATGCCCTCTGCTGTCACCGTCATCCAGGATGCGTTGGGATCCGGAACCAGCTCATCGAGAAAATCTGACCAGCAGCCTGGGTGCAGGAGATTTGCCCCTTGCACAGTGGTCATTACCACTTAACAATTGCCAAAATACCATGTCGAGAGAATCAAATACCATTGGATCGGTCCGGGATCCATTGGAAATGTACACCGAATGCTTACGGATGTCCCGAAGCTCGGACTCTCTGGGAGAGGTGGCGAAAATTCCGTGCACTTCGAGTTGAAACGTCTCCATGGCCCAATCGCTAATAGCCACCTTACCCAGAAAGAAAGCCACAGATGTTACCAGGAAGTGGTCCAAATTTTGGTATTTAGAGAAAGCTACTATTTTTCTTCATTATCCTGTGAAAATTATTTAGAGCAAAGGATGTTTGGTTTGGGAAAAAGTTGGAAGTTAAGTTATGAGCGAAAATGGGCTCCATTTTGGTAGACCAAATTGACCAATATAATTTTACACCCGTACTCTATGGTGGGGGCTACAAATCATGTTTTTTAGCACTCTCATCAAAACCGATTGAAATATTGCGCGAACTTTACAGATGTGTTTTGGGGAAGGCCAAATCTATCAAGATGAAAACTCATATACTTAAATTGGCGCCATCCCCCTTTAACACTCACTATTAGTGCAGAGTTGTACATGTGCTGCAGTTTGTGGACCGTAGAAGTTTTTATTATGCTCTCAGGTTTTGGTAAACCAAGTCAATAGTACCTGTGCAATAAATGAAAATGACTATTGACTAAAGGGACAAGAATTTGTTATGCACCACCCATGATTCGGAGCCTCAACATCTAGGAATAAACTCCAGGTGAAGATTGTGGTGGCCAGATACGAAATTCATTCCAAACAAACACGAAACCAGAAAGACAAAAAAAAAAATTTAAAATAACATCTGCAAAAAGATGAAAGTTTTGTTGTTGAAGGCTATAGAACTTATCGTAGATAGAAACCAACAAGGGATCATGGGCCCGAAAAAAGGGGCCAAGGGCGCCACCACATGTCGTTTGATTCAATATTTGTTTCCATGCACCGCTGTCAGGAGGCATCACGGCCAAACAAGTAGACCTAAAACTTATGAGGATTGTTTTTTTCAATATGTTGTAGTAATGATGATTATATTGTACACTAGGTTGTTGGTCCATTTGTATTACAAAATTATGTAAAGGGGAACGACAAATTATCCCCTAAAAAATATAACAGGAAAATTACATTTTCGTCAGCTGCTATCGAAAAATTTGTAGGCCCTCTATTCACTACTGAGTACTGTGCTAATATTGATGGCGTTACCATTAAAACGGCAGTTGGTATGTGTCTGGAAAAGAAAGGATTTGGAAGCTGAATGAAATTTAATTTTAGGATGATGACAAACGAAAAAAATGTGGCCTTTCGTCTGTCTTGATATCAAATTTGGACCCCCCCCCCCCAAAACGTATGGGTGTAAATCGGGGGAGTTCTAAAGGCGATCGGAACAAGCACCTTAATATCCTAATAGTACTCGGAGACAAAAAAAAAATCAGTAATTAAAAAAAAAGTATCCTCTAACTACACTGCGTAAAACAGGCGGGGGGTAGGGGGGGCAGGTTGCCCCCCCTGACGACTTGGCCGGGAAAAAATATTGCAAAAATCATGCTAAATCAGCCGTTTTTTTAGCCCGCTGACCGGGAAAATTGTGGCCTTTTTATTTTTTACCCCCCTGAGAGGGAAATTTCCCAAGACAGGGAAATTTGCCCCTCAGCGAAAATTTGCCCCCTCAGAGGCGGGCGGCCCGATACGCCACTCTCTCTTGCCTAACTCAAGTTTTATCTCATGTATTGCTGTGTTTGCACTTATTGGTGGTCGCACATATGCGGTGCAATGTCATATGGTCATTTGCAGTGTAGAGTGAGTAATAATTCAGGTCCTAGTTTTCTGGCTTACATGTGTCTTGTAAACAAGACTTGCACAGCATGGTGATTTATTAAGGTTCAAAACTTCTTTTTCTTAAATGGATCATGTGAATGTATTTGTACACATGTTTAGAGCACTTTCAATCAGTGATTTGATACATCAGGAAATATGCCAAAATCCATCAAACCATGAGATTTTTTGCACGACTTTAAAAAGTGTAGGTATCCTTTCATATACCCCGCAAATGATAAGACTGATAAGCAACCTAATAGAAGACGAATCGTACATTTTACCATTACTGTCCCGTATCGGACCTTACTACAGCATTGTATTAATGGAGATTGTATCTTTGAACAGGCTGCTGTTTTCTCCTTTTCTGTCATTATTCAGTTTTTGGGAAAAAGTAACTTATGGAACTCTACATGCTTATCCCTCAGGGCTTTAAGCAATTCCTTCAATTTCAATAGTTTGACAGCTTGGGAGATTCACTGACTAGTGTCTTTAAGGTGGAAAAGGCCTTTTAAATCCCACCTGATATAGGTAGGTTACGAATGTCTTATGAATGGAGTGGCAGCTTGACATAGGTCATTTGGCCTTAAATGTACTTCCGATTTTTTCTCCCCATAAGGATTTTGGGTCTCTGTGTTGAGCAGAGACAATAATTTTTCTTACTCCTCTTAGGGGTAGATAAAGCCCTTGAATAATGACTGCTATATTACATAGAAAAGTAACGTTCTACTTTATTTTTGCTGCTACAGGTTGGGTAGTCTGCCCAGTGCAGATGCCTTGAACAGCGCCACCAAATCTCTAGGGGGCCATCACAAGCAATGAGATGAAGCCATACATGTTGTGGACAGGCGTCCGCCAGGTGAAATGCCTCGCTGTCACGTCCTCCATCCAGGATGCGTTGGGATCCGGAACCAGCCTCCATCGGACTCTGCCCGCAGCCTGGTGGCAGGAGATGCCCTTGCACGTGTCAATACCACTTTTGTAACAATGCAAAACACCATGTCCAGAGAATCAAATACCATTGGATCGGTCCCAGGGATCCAATTGGAAATGGTAACCGAATGGCTTACGGATGGTCCCGAGCTCGGACTCTCTGGAAGGTGGGCGGAAATATCCGTGGCCCTTTCTAGTGAAACTGTCACTCATCGACGGAAGCGAGCAGTTTCAAATCAGGGTTAAAACGATGGCTTGCGTAATGCCAGTGCAAACCAATCGACCCCTTGTGCAACTGCAATCTCACAAGGACAGTTAACTGCTCTTGTGCTCAAGGGGGAACAGTGCAGGATTTAGGGCTGTGGTGACATCATCTGCTGGTTCAGATGCATCAAACACATCGGGACAACTCACTCTATCTGACCTCTGGTCTGTGGAGTGACAGGGACACTGGGGATCGGAGACAGATGTGGTTGGGACACTGGCAGGCACTGTGCTTGTGGAAACAGTATCACCTTGTAAATATTAGTGTGCTAATGTAGAACTGACAACTTCAGGTGAGATCATGTTTTCAAAAACATCACAAAAATAAGAATATTTCTGTTAAAACTTCATTGCTACTCATCAGGGACTGCCTTTTGAAATGAGCAGGGGAGCGACAAAAACTTAACTTCCTCCTGGAATCTTTTAAAGGGGAGTTATATATGAGCATCTAAAACAAAACAGTATTTTAAAAAAACGTTCGGGTCGCCAGGCATAATTTTACAAGAAATAAGAACAACATTAAAAAGCATTACAAGGAGTAGATGGTTTTTCTAGTTTTAAGTTGCACTTTTATAACAGAAACATGTATAAAAAAAATAAAAAAAATAAAACTGATTTAAAGTAGATTTTGATACATGAGTGAGCATAAGATGGCATTAGAACTAATCGGCCTGTTTTACAACTTGATCTCCCGTTGACCTTTGTGTGGACCATCACATAGTTGTAAGCTTTAATTAACATAGGTCATTTCAAATACAGAAAATAGACACGGCCTCCAATTGGTTGCAAAATATATAAAACTGCAACCCTAGTTACTAGCTTTATTTGATGTACAAAACTCTCCTGTCATTTCAGAATAACGAAAATTAAAAAAAAACCACCCAATTGGGCACAAAATGTTTTACACTGAATCCCCAAGTTAACGCTTTATTTAATTGCAGGTTAACACCATCCTTTCATTTCAAATACAAATGTTACCTACGTCCTTTTAACTTAGTGGCATGCTGCCTTGGCGCTCAGCTTCAGCCGTCTTGTGTAACGTCGCTTGCAAGGATTGAGCTATTTATATCAAGTGGCACTATCGGTTAAACTACTTCATCGAGCGGCACCGCTCCAAAGTTTAAATTCAGTCCACTCAATGCGTTTGCCTCTTTGGGAAAGCTGCAGCCCTACGGCAGATGATCGATTTATTGGCTTGAAGCTTTGGCCGCTTGGGTCACCCCAGCTAGCGAGCGACATTTTTAGTAGTGATCTAAATTTAATCATCAGAGCGGCAAAGCGGTTAAACGGCAATGACTTATGCATGAACCTTAAAACTTTGTCTTAATAATATCCACACTATACTCTGGCTCATTATTCTTGTGGACAGTTTTTTTAAGAACGCCATTCCCGCCAAAAACGGTGCACCATCGTGTTGTAACGTAGACGCAGTACACTAAAGATCAACGCGCGCGCGTTTTTTATGTCCGAGAAATTATGAGCCATAGTATAAATATCTTACACTGTAATGGTAAAATCTTCAAATCATTACTAGTTATCTACGTGCCTGTCATTTTCTTGTAACTCTCGCCTATTCGTTACTACCCTTTATCTATCCCTGCAACATTTTAAACCAACTCCCTATTTCCTCCCAGCCAGTCTTGGCAGAGACTTTAAAATCAAAGAAATGCTTTTTAAGACCATTTTGAAACCTGCAATGATTTTTCTTGGTCTGAATTGCATCGCAAGCACACCCAACACTAGAACTCCAAAATTAATAGTAGGACGTAGGTCATTTTCATAAAAGATAAACATTTATGAATGACCATTCAGACCGGGTCCTTATATTCTCAATAAGAAATAGACCTCATTCGCAATTTAGGGCATTGATTTCAAAAAATTGTTTCAAGCAATCAAGGGATCTGAAAGAAATATTTAAATCTAAGACATTTCTGTGCCCTTGTAGGAGACTACATTAATCCTGCCAAAGCCA
>JAMKCH010063909.1:0-14475 GCA_023653785.1 Ophioderma brevispina
ACCGCCTGCCTCCACGATACTCTATGAAAAGGTTTGGTACAGAAGGTGGTGTTGGTGATGCAGGGAGACTGTGTAATGTACCAAAAAATTCTGTAGTCTGTGCCCATTCTAATTCTATTTCCCAATGCCAAAAAACTGCCCAAGACAGCTAGTCCATGGGGGCATCATAGGCGGCGAATTATATAGATGGGATAGCCGGGGATGGATATACCTGGAGAAGATGGATGGGATTATATGGGGGTGGACAGAGGGAGTGTCCAAGAGTGAAATACAGGAATACTGAGTAAAGCAGGAATTGATGGAATAACTCAGGGGAAATGGGAAGGAGAGTAACGATTGTAAGCAGGGTGGTGGAATATATCTGCTAAAGGGATTTTTAAAGGGCCTGAACGATGTGAGAGGGCCCCCAAAGTGAGAGAATACGTTTGTGCCTCCAGATGGTGGTTGTATCGAAGAAATCAAAGAGTCCTAGACTGAAAACCAACACCATGCTGTCAAGGTTCTTTTTCCTACCCTGCCAAAAGAAAACTTGAAAGTGCAGTTCTGTTCTTTCAGGCTTCCGTCTGATGACGTTTGTTCTTGTTTTTTTAGACAGATATGTACAAATGTTCAGCTTGCTTTAGCTAGTGGTTGAGACGGCCGTCGTCCTGGTGTCATCAATCTGATGAAGATCGTCTGATATGCCAGTACACATGGTCCTGACATTCCAGCTTATTAGTGTTATAATGAACCTCCATTTTTGTGATTAAAAATATCAATTTGATTTTCTAAATTTTATTTGAGAAAAAATGTCTCCAGGGAAAAAGTACTTTGGTTATGTGAAAAGAGGAATAGGGAATTCCCTAGGGTGTTTGTGCAAAAAACACGGTTAGATAGATTGCACAAGGGGAGAGTGGGGAATTCCCCCAGAATGATAAACTAGAAACTTAGTCAACTTGTTTGTGCTTGGAGGATTAAAAACATTGTAAGATCAGGGATTTTCCCCACAAAGTTATATATGGAAAGTGATGTGATTCAGGTGTAGTTTATTGCATGATGCGTTGTAATGTATATTTTTAAGACTTGGAAAGTTTATGGAATATGGTATTATATTAAGGAGAACTTAGCCAGAAGAGTCGCCAGCATCCACTAGTAACAAGTAGCTAGAAGTTCTAGCTAGTTTTAATATGCAAATGAAGAGCAGACCTGTATTGGGCCAGGATTATTATATTACAATTCCATGTGCGCAGAGTTGCTGTAATATTCTACTGTCGTCTTGAAGCCGAAGTTAGTTTTAGTTAGTTATACCAAGTTTGAAAATCCGGTTTTGTCCCGTCAACGAGGGGGGGGGGGGGGGGGGGGGGGGGGGGGGGGGGGGGGGGGGGGGGGGGGGGGGGGGGGGGGGGGGGGGGGGGGGGGGGGGGGGGTGGGGGGGGGGGGGGGGGGGGGGGGGGGGGTGGCCGGATACACTCACTCATCAATTAATGCTGTGTGAGGATTTAGTGGAGCAAAAGTAATTGACAGGATGCCCTTCCTGACGTCAATCCACAGTTTTCGGCGGTGGGCCTAGCATTTGAGCAACCATTGCCCCACAATGCAAGGCAGCATGTGTGGAGGCCGCTATTAGCTCTCCAGAGCTGACGCCCTTTAGTGTAGGTAGATCTTCTTTTTCATTCTACCAGGTCACCAGCTAACCTCCTCATCAAAATCGATGGGGGGGCCGGTTTAGCCGCCGACCAAATCGCCCTGGGAAGGTAGTAACTGGTTTTTTTTGTTAAAACCCCCAGGGATACCAGTAGCAGGACCTCAAAGGAAAACCTGACCTGACCTGAAAGTGCTGGGAATCAAAATAGGATTCCAAATTGTGGACAGATAGAATCGGGGTGATTATCTTGGAATGAATATTACTGTGGAAGAGTGTGTCGAGGGAATTATTAAACCTGTCGTCCTGAATTGCGGACAAAAGTTTTCTTTCAGGAATGAGCAGATTCCAATGGAATATACCTGAGGATTTATACGTGACTTTGCATGCTGTCTTTTTTGGAGTCATCGCTGAAGGACAATCATGGCATGAACGGCAACGCCTCTTTTGAACATTAAGTACAGGTTAATAAATGTGTGTAATTGTGTAATTTTGATTATGTAATGGTTTGGACATACCAAATTCTTGAAACCAATTACAAATCTTAAAAATTGTTATATTATATAAAAAAAAATTCATATCACTGTTGCACAAGGCTCATTTATGGTGTTTGAAGGTATTTTTGACCTTAGGCGTCCAGAGACGTCATAACAATAGCATATAACTAGAATTCGCAGTTCTCAGCTTCGTGCTTGCGATATTTCAAAGAAGAAAAGCTGGGGGGCCGCTCAACGACCTTTGACCTTGGCACATGACCTTTGACCTCATCAAACATATGTGCACCTATGACACAAAGTTTGGGTCCAATTGAACTTCAACTTTCAATTGAGGGTCAATTTAAAAAAAATCAACAATTGAAGTGACACCCACCACACACACACATACACACGCATCATGGATGTTAACTGGTCCTGCCTATAGCTGGCGGCCCCACAAACATGCTATTTTAGTGTTGGATTCTTATTTTAAGGACCATTCTGACCAACCTTCCCATTTGTTGAGTGTTAACTAGACAACTTACAATTTCACAAAGTTAGCTTCTTTGGGCATCAAAGATGCCCCTTTAATGGCCACAGCCCGTCGACCCCAATAGATTCCACACCACCTGATCTGCTTCCGAGAGTACACCACATTAGAACTTGATCAGTGGTGTTCTGATGGAGTTTGTCTGCAATTGGCCCAAGCACTTCGGCAGATATACATTCCAAACTGTACCAAAACACAAATGCCTCCTTTAAGCCAGCCAACCTAACCTTTGATCCCAATCTGTGTACCATATGGACCTTTGGGTCAGTCTTTCCTGACAAAATAGTGAATGTAGCATTGCTTTGGGCGATAAATCAAATTATAGAGTTTCAAGACTGCCCGTTGAATCAGTCCACCATGATCTCTCACCAACAAGCGGATTTCACCACAGTTGAACCTTGGGCCATGGTTCTTTCATCAGTTTGGGCCCAGCATTTGGGCAGGAGATACAACCGTCAACCAGTCCACCTAACATAACCTTTGACCCCATCTGTGTCCACCCCATATGGCCTTGGGTCCAGCGCTAAAACTGACAAATGAACACACACCACCCATGCACACAGAGGTGACTGACACACACCATTAACCACCCATTGAAATAATAGCAAAGACTAATTAATATTCTTAACTTAGCAAACCGTATACGTACATGGCCTCATGTTCATTGACCCTGACACAGTAAAAGGTTTCCTTGACTATCAGTTAGTCGGTATTGTGGATTAATGATTTATCTGGAAAATATGCAAATGAATACATTTAATATTCATAACCTGTCCAAAAAAGTATACAGACAGCACATGACCTCTCATGCTTCTTCATCATAACACAATTCCAAGTGAACCACTGAGGAGAGTGGTTTCGGTATTTTATCAATAGCTGGTATACGATCAAAATCCGAAGATTGAGTAACTGGATAATCCCAGAGCGCCCCCGTCAGGTTGAACCCGGGATTTTTGGTAAATTCGGCAACGCACCCTAACCACTAGCACCATCCTCTCGCCACTATGTTCGATGTAGTCAAGCCACCAACCAACCAACCCACCAACCACCAACCATGGGTGGATTTAGTTTTTTTTCTTACTGTCCCGTTGGGGGGGGTGGCCCAGTTTTGGGGAACTCGGAAGCTACGGCCTGCAGTGAACGCACTGCCAACCATTTTCCATCGTATGGTCCAAATTTCTTGCTTGCAACTTGGATATGTTCACAAATACATAGGCCCGATATTTGAATCCCTCAGTCCGAGAACACTCACTAGGGTTGGAGTCGGTGCAACGGGGGCGCAAAGCGCCAACTAGGGGCTTGAGAAACTGCCTTTTTAATAAATTTGATCTTCGGAACTGATTTTTTTGTTTCAATATAATGGACTTGAGGGCACAATATAATGGACTTGAAGGCACGGTGGTCCAGTGGATTAGCGCTCGTCCCGCAACCCAAAGGTTGTGAGTGTATTCGAGTCCGCACTGCTGCCCACGTGTTGTCCCTTGAGTAAGCCTTTAACCTTACTTATACTCCTCTCCCCCAGTGTCTAAATGGGTAACAGCATTATTCAATACTGAGAAAGTAACAGCCCTCGCTGCGGGATGAGTGGCGAACCCCACAGCAAAATAATACGGAGAGTCTGCCCTAACGCTAAGGAAAGAGAGATGGCAACGCCGCGCACAGCGTGCCTCGGCACGAGACTTTACTACTTTTTAATGGACTTGGGAACTGCATTTTAGTCAAATTAGCGGTTTGAGATGAGAACTGGCAAAAATTCCCCATGGAGCTAAAATCTGTGAGTTTTGTGTAAAAAGTAGAGAAGTCTATGAGAACTGCAAAAGAGGCGGGAACTTGGAGTCTTGACTACTTAACATCCTTAACGCCATTCTCAGATCACTGCCCTGAACCCCTACTCCCATAGGCTTCATATCTGTGTCTATTTTCTAACTTTTTAGCAATTTACTTTCAACTCAATTTTTTTTCCATCACCTATACTTGTTTTTTGTACGCGTACAAATTTATAAATGATAACTAAATGTTGACAAAATTACTCCTAATAAAAGTTTTCACACAAACATAATTATTTGCTCAGTCTTCACTTTGGGAGATAGCTGGATAATCTCGGCCCGTTTCTTTTCATACTCGCTCTATTACATCTTTTTATTACATAGACACGTCTTTCTAAGCATGTTTTCTTGAGGGCCAGGTTCCACCAATTACTTAAGACATGCCTTCATTTCTGCTGAATTCTGCAGTTTAAAATCCATGTGGGAACAGTGAGATCAGACTTTCGTGAACAGCACTCATGCACGTAGCCCAGGGACCTACTGGCCCTCACTCCTATGCGCATAAAACGCTATGATTGATAGAGGGACTTAACACACCCGTCTGTGTTTGAGAGAGTTGTGGCCAGTGGGATCGAGTCAGTGATAGTAACTGAGGAATCTTTGAAAAACGAAAACGCAGGAAAATCTGAAATAAAATGCTTAAGCATTTGAGACATGCACATGGAGGTAAAATGGAATTTATTACAAGACCTACCAACCCTACATTTCTGAAAATTCAAACTGCCCGACGGGCAATCTCAAGTGAATTTTACTGGCCCGACCGAATTTCACTAATCGAGCCCTCAACCAACCCCTCAATCAATCCATCCATCCGCATGATAACATAAGCCCCTCCACAGCATGGTTTTGGAGGCAAAAACTACTAATGATTTATCTGGAAATAGGCAATAGCTCAATAATATTCATAACCTATCCAAAGTATAACATCACATGACTTCATCATTTTCTATCACCGTGCAATTAAGAGTTCATTGAGTACGGTTTATTCGGTAGAGTGGATTAATGGAATTTCCGTTTCTACCAGACATGCAAACATCTAGCAGCATCCTCTGCATGATCAATAGGCAGACTTGTAGTATTAGTACTTTTTCTGAGTACGAGTATGTATACGAGTCACTTGACCCCGGTATGAAGTACGATATGAGTATTTGGATCTGAGTCCGAGTACGAGTCTGAGTACAGCACATTTAAATAATATGAAGTACTAGTATAGTACGATTACTTTGCCTGATACGATTATGATACAAGTACTTGTGCCTGAGTACGAGTATTTTGCAAAGTACGAGTACAGACTTTGCAAAATGCAGCCTTCGTAAATATGTTTGATGAGATGACAATGATGAAATGACGATGCGATAACAAGATGATGAGGTACTCCTGGCCCAATACGTGAGAATGGATGTATACTTGAACCTTTGTAATTTGCTCCGAAATTTTTCTGATTTTCCTTTAAAAAAAGACAAAGTGCGAATTGTTTTGATGGTTACTTTAAACAAAAAGACAAGTTCTCAGTTTTTTTGTTTTACAGGGAGATATGCTGTTTGTGCAGGTGGCCCTCACCAAGGATCGTTGGATGAAATAACTGTCAAATTCACAGTCTCTTTCACTCACTAAAGCATGCGTACTGGGTAGTACATTTAGTAACCCAGATCAGGGTAAATTGTACCTTGTACCCATAGTCTGGTACCTAATGCACCCATTATGTGGGCACGTGCTGGACCCATAACCCATAGTCACATATGACCCATAGTCACCATGGCATGGGCTTGTATCCATCTGTACCATGTCTCATACCTATACCCACACCGCAACTATGGTCTCACTACCCCTACTCAGAACATCTGCAGTGGTATCATTACACCCCAGTTATAAGATATCCCTTTGAAATGGCAAATGTTTGAATCTTTTTTCTAAAATAATTGAATATGAGGTAATATGCAACGTGCTATGGTAGGATCATGAAGGTTCATTTCTACATACAAATTTTGGTACAAGTCCTGCTTTCAGATTTTGGAAATTGTGTGTATCAACGTTGTGATGACTTTGGCCCAGAATTACTTTGCCCAACTTTTGGTCAAATTTGAAACATTACCCCAAGATTACAATGTCAACCACATAAATATTCTACATCACTAGATATTTAAAGAGAGACTAAATAACTTTCTGTAAATTAGTTTCCGCTTTTGACAAACAAAACATTAAGGCATCATTGATTTGCTACATCAGACAACGTAAAAATCATCAACATACAGATGTTAGCATGTCTGTAATGAAGTATAGGTATTCTAGATTCCCTATTTCGAATGTTCTGCTATATTCAAACAAAACCAATTTTAGATATTGAGATTTGTCTGAAACATGAAAATCAATTTTTAAAATTTGGGTAAAATCACAATTTTTGGTTAAATCTCACTCAAATTGTATATGTTTGATTTCTTGTGAATTTCCCTTATCTAATAATAATGATGCCTCAAACTTCATTTTCGTTGTAGTGTGATACTTTTCCTGTACTAGTATGAGTACAAGTACTTGACCACGAGTACGAGTATGAGTATTTGGTCCCTGGTTACGAGTACTGCAAAATTTTACATCCTGAGTACGAGATGTAACGAGTACTTTGCCAAGTACGAGTAGAGTACAGTACCCAAGCCGGATACTAGTATGAGTAAAGTACTCAGCCTATTGTACTCGTACTCGATACATTATGAGTAGTCCGTACTCTAGTACTACAATTCTGCAAATATGGCCTCCACCAAGCATAGTTTTGGGGGGCCAAAAATCAGTTGCCATATTTCTCTAAAAATAAAAATGAAAATCACACATTATACTATATATAACTATTCTGAAAAGCTTCGGTTGGCAATTAACGTTATCGGTCTATATCACCATTAAAGGACCATGAGTACAAATGTCATTTAACCTATGTTACTTTCAAAAATCATATTATATATTCTAAATGACCTCCAGCAGCCACTGGATGACTTTTGATTCATGAGTAACCAGTAAGATCCACTTGAGGATCATTTTCATCAGCATTGTAGAGGTAAACTGTACTCAAATTACCTCTATATTTGACATCACTGGTTTTATCTGACCCAAGGATTATTTTTACCAAGTTTGATAAAAACTTTTCAAATACTGTATGCAAACATTTTCAAATTGTTCACAGACCACCCAACTAACATACACCAACTCTGTAAATGATTTATCTATTGGCTTATGGCACTTACTTTTTCTAATGTATCCCTTTCAGTTTTGGCATCTGATAATTCCTCTTCCAATGTGCTAAATTTGGTGCTGAGTGCTTTCTTCTCTAACTTTTCATCTTTGAGTTGCCTTGCCAGTGTTTCACTCCCACATCACTTATAACTCTTAACATCTGAGTATAAAATGTCAGAATACTCATCATGAACAACCTTGTAATTTTTTCAAAAAGTCATTGCTTATTGCATATGAACATGAAATCCATGGAAGCGGATCAAGAAATAGGCCAAAATCTTCCTGTTTCCAACTCTTTCACTACGTTTTTAGGTGCATTTTTCACATGGCTGTATTTTTGTACAGCATAAACAAGTGTCATAATAAATAAGTAGAAGAGATAATACTAGCCACTTAGAAACCTATAAACCACAACAATACGGGGCATATCACGGGCCATTAAAAACACTTCAAAGCAATTAAAGACTTTAAATGTTATGTTGTAATATTTTTTACTTAAAAATACAGGAAAATATTTTTTTGAGGATCAATCTCTCATTTTGAGTTGAAATCGGTTGTAGAACCTCTACTGGGAACATTTCCAAGGTTTTTTAGGACAAACAAGTAAAAAAAACAAAACATAAACTATATTCTGTCCAGCTCGAAGTACGAAGTAGCGACGCGGGCGTAAACATTGCACCAACTTTCAGCGCGCGCGTAGGCAAAGCACAAGCACATTGCAACTGAAAGGTGGCACTGGGTATACGCGCGCGTCATCACTTCATACTTCTGACCAGACAAAGTATATGTTTTAAATTTGCTTTCTATTGTAATCGTCCCCACTGATTTTTCTGTCATGCACGACAGAAAATACTAAATCATCACAAATGATCATCTGTGCACACTCATTTCATATAGTCCCCAGCTGAACTCATTTGGTGACGGCAATAAAGGTCCTGTAACACCACACCACTACCGGATCAAATCAGGTCTGAGCGCGTAATGTTGTGTTCCAATCGTCATTTGAGTATGCGCGGTCGAGCAGTGAACATCCGGTGCGTGTATTTCAATGCAAGTTCACGCTGGCAAAGTACAAGGGAATTTACGTAGGTCAATGCAGTGCGCAAGTTGACAATGAATTACGATCAAGTCTAGGGCAACAACCCGCAGCATATTTTTCTTTTAAAATTCCGAAATGGAAATAGGCCCTATAAAAGAATGACTGTCATGATAAGGCACACGCACACAAACGAAAAAAAAACAACCCCGCAAAACAAAACAAAGCAAACCCCAAAAAGCAAATCAAAACAAAGCAACCCCCCAAAAGCAAAACAAATCAAAAGCATGTCAAAAAAACAAAAAAAACAAACAAAAACAATGAAACAAAACACGAGTTTGTTTCCGGCCTATTGTCTACAAATTTCCCGACAAATTTCAATGCGAAATGCGTTTTTTTTTTACTTATTGATATTTTTTATTAATGTATTTATTATTTTTTTTTAAAGGACTTTCCCCAAGAGAGCCTCAAATCATGGCAAATGTAGGCTAAGTCAAGACAGTCGCAAACCATAGGCCTATTTAAAAAAAAATATCTTGACCTATTTGGGAACACTTATTTTTTTATATAAAAAATTAAATGTTCTATCTCTGAGGCATTTTTAGTTTAATCAAGGAGGTATCATAGTAAATGATAACGCCTTGGTCTAAAAGCAACTCAAATTTTCTAAATGCGTGAAATAAAAAATGATGAAATGCGGTTAAAACTGCTTCAAAATAAAAATGCGTGCGCGGCTTACCGAAAACAAATGTGTTGTTTTCCCCTTTTTAGTCCTAAAGCGAGGAGATTAAGTCTAGTTTCCAAACCGAGGACACTCAACAGTTGGCCATTTTTTTATTATTATTTTAACATTGTTTTCTTGCCAGGCACATATCTAGGCCTACTCAGAACTTGGGCAGAAATGTGCCTCAGACACAACTTTAATCTACATTCAATTCGGCTGATTTACACCACCACTCAGCAACACGACCTGAAAATAGGCATTCGTGACACGTCGAACCGTGTGACGAACACACTGCATACACGCAGCAGGCTACGCTATAGTTCGGCGCATAGTTCGACCAATTGCGCACCGCGTTGCGAGGTGCGATGACTTCACACAGTCCATGCGAGTGTTTGAATCGGTCAAACAACTGCTATTCGTCATCTCTGTGCCCTTAAAATATGCATGTAATTTCCTCAATTTCTACTGAACGAAAGAGGTTCTATGAGTGATTTTTAATTATTTCTTAGTTAAGATTCCATATAATAGCATAATAAAATTAAAGAGAAATCTGTTCATAGAACCTTGACCAAATTTATTGTTAAAAGTTGAGTAACAACTTTTACTTTTCATTTATAACATAAATAAATGCTTCCAAAATGTATGATAAAAGTCCATTTTGGTCTCTATTTGTTGTAATACATTTGTCCAGTTATTTTTCTACATATTGTCAACAAATTGATTTTGAATATTCGTGTTTTGGGGACGAAAATTGAGATTTAAATCATTCATGTGAATTACAGCAAATAACCGTTATTATTTTGTCAGTTCGGGGGCTTTACAAATCAACGCGCAACGCGTGCAGGTTTTGATCCGGTAGTGGTGTGCTGTAACACCATACTAATACTGCCTGAACTTATCCCATTGGCTACTCTTCTGTCCTTTGCAGTAATTTTGTTTACTGAAGTTGGACCTACTTTTATGCTTTTTGGCTTTTTTTCTTTAATATGGTATGGTAATTCAGGTACTTCATTTTTAAAAAAGAATTAGAAGTTGGTGTGAGCAAGTTACAACATTTAAATGTGAGGTCTCATCAAAATATTGGCAACACTCGCGACACCTGTTGGCACTCAACAGCTGTAGGAAAAAAGTAGTTCCTGCACTCTAATCACATAGCTGCAATAATAAGGTACAGTATTCATATTACCTTTATGTTCACTCTTTAAGCTCTCCACCTCTGACAGCCTCTCTTGGGCTTGGGAAAGGGCGGCAGCAAGTTGTACCTTCAGTTGGTTTTCCTTCTGATGTGAGCCAGACACTTCAAGTTGTAAGGAGCTGATTTTGGCAGTTGCATTGCTTAACTCTGTTGTCAGTTCAACCTGTAACATCCACATAGGAAAGAGTTTCATATATGGGTGCAGTACAGTATACAACTTAGTAACATTCTAATACTACAGTAGCATTGTTTTCTAAAACATCTGTCTTGATTAATTATGAAATTTAAAAAAAAATGTACATAAATGTGACTTTTGCAAATAAATCTTTAACTCTGCAAATTAGATCATTAACATTCTTTTGTATGTACAAATGTGACACACATACACACTATACTTCACAAAAGCCTCACCATACTGTATATCACAAGTTTCAATTTAGTCTAACTCAACTATATTAATCCTAATTCCTGGGGTCCTGACATTTTTCACAAGGAA
Organism: Ophioderma brevispina; assembly: GCA_023653785.1. NCBI lineage: Eukaryota > Metazoa > Echinodermata > Ophiuroidea > Amphilepidida > Ophiodermatidae > Ophioderma > Ophioderma brevispina. The sequence continues at coordinate 11,144 of JAMKCH010063909.1, forward strand.
CATTTATGAGAAAGGAATTTTAGGTATATAAGAGCAGGTTGTTTGGTGAAATAGTGAACAATATGTTTTGGTGAAACAGTGGATATTGGGTAAAAATGGTTTTGGTGAAAAAATAACAATGCAGTATATTGCATCGTGTGGATTAGTTGAAATAATCATGCCAAGCAGCTTATTAATACTTAAAGGCACAGTGATTAGATAAATCAGAAAATAGGAAAAAAAATAAGATCTGCATGTCTTGAACAAGTAGGTGGGTCATGATTTCTATGGTGTAGCACCCTCTATATGCCCATTTCCCATAAAAAGATGTGTAAAACCAGATTTTGAAGAAATCATATTTTGTAAAATTTGCCCAAGATGCAATTGTCCAAACTGTGGTAGCCATTGATATTTCTTGTTTTATTTTGGTTTTGTTATAATAAATGAGACTTTCAAACACCTGTGAAATACTGTTGTTTTCGATGTTCTGTCAATTTTTCAGTTTGGTAAAAATAACTTATGCAAATTCTACACACTTCAATTCTAAGCTATTCTTGCAAATTTCAAATATTTTGACTCTTTCAGGTGGGTCACTGGTAGTGTCTCTAAAGGTGCACTTTGTGATCTTAGCAAATTCTTTTTTGCTTATGGTTCAATATGTCCTAGAAAAAAATGACAAGTGACAAGTGGGGTTTGTTGATCCTATGGACCCACAAAATGTTGTGCATCTGAATGAGGTTGAGCTTTTTATTGTTTTACATTGCCTGACTTTCAAATGCACTCCTTTTTCAAATAATGAAAAACATACCAGTTTTACATAATGAGTTAGTTACAATTAGTAGAGATCTCATGGACCTCTCTTGGGCACTAAAAGTAGTTGGCAATTAAAAATATTAAAAATTTGTGAACTGGTATTTTTGTAAATAAACATGCACACATTACATGTTAAACGAGAGCATCAAGTATGCTGTGGCTTACTCCAGATTGTGGTGTTGAGTTGTAAAATGAAGTGAAACCACTTAAGGTATGCCTACAAGCAACAAATGGCATATGCTAAGTGATAATTCCCATATAAGTCCCTTAAAGAATTTTTCCACTTTCGAAAATCACAGAGCGGACCCGTTCTTGTTTTTAGGGAGGAAATTGCCCCTAGATCTAACAAATAATGTTACAACCTTTCGGGGAGTCAGGTATGTATTCTTTTCCGAAAAGGATGGTAGGGATATCGGCCTATAGCCAGTGAAATTGTTCATGTTAAGGCCAAACAAAAAATCAGTTTGTTTCAGTAGGTAGTCCAAAAACCTAAATGTAAAAAATGCAATTTTCATTTTAATTTAAACAAGAGACAACCAATGGTGCTGTAGCTCAGCAGGTTATATTGATATTGGCACACCACCCTGGGGGCGCAACATTTCTATTGTGAGTATTAATCTTGAAAAAGTCCACCACAGTGCATAATAAGAGACGTTTCGGAGTAGCACCCCGGTGTTTACATTTATGTATTTTTTATTTCTTTCTTTTATTTTGACACCAACCCGGGGGTCACAAACAATTTTCCATTGTGGCGATATTGATGTGGAAACGGTCACCATGAGCAAAAGTAAGAGACGTTTAGGAGTACCCACACCCGGTTTTGCATTTATAGTATAAAATATTAGACTGGCCCATGAGGGAGATGGTGAGGAAAATTGCCCAGATGTCTTGAGACCAAGGCCTACTATTTAGGAGAAAGGCCCGCAGTCTCAAGATCATCAAGGAATGCCCTGTAATCGGCCCACCTGACCTTCACCCAAATCTGTGAACCACCCTATTGTGGGCCTTGGGTCAGTGGTCTTCTGAGCCATTTGGTGATTATAGCAATTGATTTGTGGCACGATAAGGAAATGATGATTTTCAAAGAATGCACCTTTATTGCCACACGACTTTGACCCAAACTCTTCGAAATCCCCTGTAGGGACCTTGCGTCAGCTGTTCTTCTGACAAGTCTAGAGATTATAGCAATTGATTTGTGGACAAGAAGGAATTTATAGATTTTCAAAGAATGCACCTTTAATTGGCCCACATGACATTTGAACCAAATTGTGGACACCCCAATGGACCTTGGGTCAGCAGGTCTTCTAACCAAGTCTAGTGTTATAAAAAGTGATTTGTGGCACAAGAAGGAATTTTAGATTTTCAAAGAATGCCCCTTTAATCTCCACGTGACCTTGACCCAAATCTGTGAACACCCCACATGGGCCTTGGGGGGGTCAGCGGTTTTTATGACCAAGTCTAGGGATTATAGCAAGTGATTTGTGGCACAGAAGGGAATTTATAGATTTTCCAAAAAATGCCCGTTATTGGCTAAGTGACCTTTGACCCAAAAATCTGTGAAAACCCCATATGGAACTGGGGTCAGTGGTAATTCTAACTCAAGTTCTAGTGATTATAGCAATTGATTTGTGGCACAAGAAGGAATTTATAGATTTTCAAAGAATGCCTTAATCGGCCCACGTGACCTTTGACCCAAATTGTGAACACCCCATAGTAGACCTTGGGTCAGCGGTTTTCCTGACCAAGTATGAATTCAAAATAAAAAAAACCACGACAAAAAAAAGAAAAAAATAGATTTTCAAAGAATGCCCCTTTAACTGCCCACGCTGACCTTTTACCCAAATCTGTAAACACCCCATATGGACTTGGGTCAGCAGTTTTCTACAAGTCATAGTGATTATAACAATTGATTTGTGGCACAAGAAGGAATTATAGATTTCAATAACTCCCCTTTAATCGGCCCACATGACATGACCCAAATCTGTGCAACACCCCATATGGACTTGGGTCAGCGGTTCTTCTAACCAAGTCTAGTGATTAGAGCCAATGATTTGTAGCACAAGAAGGAATTTATAGATTTTCAAAGATTGCCCCTTTAATTGGCCACGTGACCTTGGACCCAACTCTGTGAACACCCATAGGAACTGGGTCAGCGGTTATTCTACCAGTCTAGTGATTATAACAATTGATTTGTGGCACAAGAAGGACTTATAGATTTTCAAAGAATGCCCCTTAATCGGCCACGTGACCTTTGACCCAAATCTGTGAACACCCCACATGGGCTTGGGTCAATGATTATTCTGACCGATTTTCGCTGCAAGCACCAAGCGTTTGGCACAAGATGCATTTGGGCAAGTGTTAACAGACAGACAGACAGACAACAGGACGAAAAAGAGACAGACAAGACGGACAGACAGACAGAAAGAAAGACAGATAGACAAGACAGATAGATAGATAGATCAGATAGATAGATAGATAGATAGAGATAGATAGTAGATAGATAGCTAGATAGATAGAGTCAACACATTGCCATACCAATA
>JAMKCH010063912.1:0-20210 GCA_023653785.1 Ophioderma brevispina
CCTCTTTTTATTTATGGCCTTACAGATCTGGCATATGACTTTAACATTAATTTTAAAAAAATAAAAAATCTGGCCGTCAGAAGGTTTATTTTTTATGAGGAAAAAAGAGTATTTTTCTCATTTTCCCCATAGAGTGAGAGCTCTGTTACAATTTTTTCTGAAAATGCGATTTTTGAACACGCCATACCTCAAAAACTAAGTCCGAAGTGACCCCCATTTTTTTATTTCAGATTTTTCATTTCCATTACACATTAAAATAACATATATAATTGAGATAAAGAAAATCTGGCCGTTAGCTTTGTGATCCTCTCTCACCCTTAAAAGCCGACACCGTGGCGTGGACCGAGCGGTTGTGGGGGGGAACTGGGGGGGGAAAAAAAGGTTGCCCCCTCTGGCCGAAAAGGGGACGATATGGGCCAAAATGTGCAGTTTAAAATTAAATCCCTTCTATCCCTCTTTTTCGGGGGAATTTCAAGGGCAATCCAGGCCAATTTGGCCCCAGTTAAATTAAATGGGCAATTTTCGCACAGCTAACGCGCGCCGCTGCATTTTAAATCAATTCAACTTTTTGGAGCAAATCACCGGAACGATTTACAAATTCTTGCCCCCTCTGGCGGTACGACTTGGCAATTTGCCCCCTTCGGACGACTGCCCTCGGAAGCCACTGGACGACAGCGGACAGTTCAGCTATCAAGCTCGGTGGGTGACATCAAATATATTATAAATCCTGGCACTATTGTACTACACCGAGTACCATTATTGGAGACAAAAAATGGTTAGCTACAACTATACTAACTCTAGTCCTGACTATGGCCTGAAGTCTTTTCAGTGAGCAGTATTTAACTTCTCACACAATTCCCCTTCTAACAATAATCATTACCGCATCATATGCTAAAATAATCGTTGCATGACCAATGGCTTCACATAAATACATCATAGGATGCATCACCTCATATTTATAGGATCATGGGGAACCCCAAAATTATGCAATCTGTTTGTGTTTTGATCTCAATGCATAAACAAGTTGACCAGTTTCCAAAATTTACATTTGGGGGGGGGAATTCACCATTCACCTATCTAGTTATAAACAACAACAGGATGCAACTAAAAGCTAGGGGAATTCCACTTTCTCTTGGCACAATCTACAAGACATAAACCACTTGGTGTTAACACACAATGTGAACTCGCGCCACGAGCTTGGTGACAAAAACCAGCTGGGTGTTGAAAATGTGTTCCCGGCTGGTCTTTCTGATAAAGCAGCCTTCTTTTACAGGGCAGTGGGGCGTGGTGCGCGGTGGCGGCCAAGGAAAACAATTGATTTGAGACGAAAATCTTGACGAAAATGCTGATTTTTTATATGTGATAAGCATAGAAGTTAAGACAACATGTTTATAAGACAAAATGATGGTTGAGCTGAAGAATCAAAACCCCACCGTGAGGGTTATTTGACTTATTTGTAGTGAGGCCATACCCCAACACCACGATTAAATTACAAAAATACATTGTGTTGCCAAGCACTAGTTATGTCTGATTTTTAGTATGGATAACGGATTGGGGCTTTGACCGAACACATCAAGCGGCCTAATCGGTTGTGTGCGTTATTTATGCTGTATCTATTGTGATTCGTTTTGGTGAGTTGCTTATTTTCAAGAGTCTTGGACGCCATCGTCTGAAGCCCATACATTTTGAGAGGTATAGCAGCCACCCAGTGACTTCATAAACGAAATGTTTTCAGTCATTAAGGGGGGACATTACGTCATTTTCATACAATATTTGATTATTGCCACACATCACAGCACATAGTTTCTTGGAATACAAGCAAGTGATATACCAAAATGTTCAGTATGATAGCCTATTTTCAAATAATATTTGCCTCGGATCAATCGACCTTTGGTATGCTAATTAGCAGGTGTCAAGGTCCCAGCACCAACGAAATCATAAATTCAAAATGACCATTTTGACCGGCCCCCCCCCCATTTATCCTCAAAAATAGAAATAAGTTTTTTTAACATAGTTTTGTTTCTTAAACAATTACGATGCCGGATCTGTGATCCTATAGAGCAATTTACCAAAATTATATTCTTGTGTTGCCATGGCAACCGTTCAACCTTCTTTTTGCTGCGGTGGCATACAAAAATCAATGTCACTCAAAAACTAAAGGGTTTTATACAAAATGCCTCTCATAGGATCATATATGTGTACAACAAAAAACGGCCAAATTAAGTCCATAGGTTCAAACCGTTTTTGAGATAAGTGGGGGGGGGGAAACACGTTTGCAACCTTCGAACAATAACAAAAAAAGAAACAATTAATTGTTTTAATCAATTAATTAATTAATATTGCACTTTTTGTTTTTAATCTAAATTTAATCAATTCTATTATAAACTATTTTTTTTACAAGTAAAACAAATAATTAAATGTCTTTTACCCCAAATAATTTATTTTTGTAATTCTCTTAAATATTACTGCTTGAAAACAATGAAAAACAAAGTAAGATGTAGCTGTTGAAAAACAATACGAACACATAAGAAATCGTCTTTCTGTGTGTTGATGTTGTACACTCCGATCAACCAAACATTTGAACGGAATTCCGATTTTCACCAATAAAAGTAAATACTCCTGAAAGTTGTGAGAAATTCGAATTTCGAAACTACAATTTGATCTCTCAAAGCAAACTGACTCCATGTCCCCCTTAATATGCTAATCAAAAATAAGTCGCATTGAAATTTTATTCATATTATGGTCATATTATCGATTGTTATTGTGTATATTTCGAGCAGTAGGGTCACAAATTTATCTGAAAACATCTCAAATAATTATTATCCCAGCCTCGTTCGCAACATTGAAATAAATCGCAGGTGTCTCTCGACTCTGGAAGTAATCTAAAGGGCGCGAGCAATAACTGGTCTGTAGCACAAGAGGATTTCTCTAATAAACAAAGTGGCTTTCCTGAGAAATCCTTTTCTCAATAACATTGAGATTTTTAATAACAAAAAAATAGAGGCTAATATAACACCCTGCCCCCGCCGTAAAAAATACACGTAAGAATTCCCTAAATTTCCGTTTTGGGCAAATCCCTGATTTATGCCAAATCGAGCAGATCGTGTTCGACCCCTCCCCCCCCCCCCCGGTTTGCGCACTACTATAAATTTATAAAGCGCGCCAAAATTTTATAGTTGACACTGACGATTGCCATATTGCAGTCGATTGTTTTGTCATGTATTTATCATTTTCATGACTTTTAAAAAAAAAAAAAAACAAAGAAAGAACCAGGCCAGGGTGCTGGAACTGCATGCAAGGTCCGGAAAGGTCGGTCGTCGATGACGATAAAGATAGATAAAAGTTTTAACGTAAACAGGTACAATGAGTGTGCTTGCTTCATATCACTGATGATCATATGGACTCATCTTCCCCCCCCTCTGCCACTAGACATTCTATACTTTCACTGCAGCGATGTCGATTGTGATCATGGTGATGGTGAAAAATTGCCATGATTCACACTTTCATAGCACGTAAATAATAATCCTGTTATCATAACATGATAAATCCCAAGAAATAGACTATGCTTAAATAGGCTAGGATGGTACTGTTGCTCATGTATATTTGATCTGAATCGATCTGAGACGCGTCCGTTAAAATGTTGTGCGTTGACCGCGTATGCACAGCTTCACTTGACCTAGTACAGCGTCCTTGTAACGTAAACACGTTAGCGTCGATTGGCCAATTCAGCATATGTCAATTGTACTCACTGCGATCGGCGCAGGCATGCAGGGTGACGCGTCTCAGATTTGATTGTGTACGCGCATGCTATGTCTTTCCTTTACGCGTTGTCATGGTTCTGTCTGCGTGATCTGGCGTAGTCAGTGCGTAGCCAAGGGGGGGGCAGCTGCCCCCGCCTGTGGTGAAGCTGCCCCCCCTGAAAAATAGTGATTTACATACCTAGCCATAATCTATACTACAAATTTTAATATCCTGCTTGCCCCCCCTTCAAAATCTGTGTGCCCCCCGCTGAAAAAAAATCTGGCTACGCCACTGGGCGGAGTCTTGGTGGGCAGAAAAGACTTTGACGGAGAGTATAGTATCATATGATGTACTGTACTGTAGTCTCGGTCTAGGGTAGCTCGTTCACATGCGTTTTGCCCGATGGTGATGGATGCCATGATTCACATGGTTCATGAAGCACATAGGGACGCACCATTAGACTTCAAGGGGGGGTTTGGCAGTTTGGGTGAGGGCAATTTTTTTTTTTCGTTGGCTTTTGGAGGGCAGTTTTTTTTTTTTCTTTCAGTCATAGGGCTGGATTTTTTTTTTTTGCCTACTTGAGGACGTGTTTTTGTAATAAGGTGCGGGTTACAGTTTTTTTTTTTTTATGGAAAGTGTGGAAAGTTTTTTTTTTGCTCATGTGGTGGGTGAAGTTGTTTTTTTTTTTAGAAACTTCAAACCCCCCCCCCCTTGGAAGTCAAATGGGGCGTCCCTAATTCCAATGCAAATCATAATCCCAAGAAATTAGGCATGCTTAGATAATGGCTAGGTAAGATGTACTGGTTACTCAGTAGTATGATGTACTGGTACTCGGTGCAAAAATAAGATTTTTAAAGGGCACCCAATTTCAAGTGGCATATTTTCAATTGTGGTAAAATGGCATCAAGGCATTACATGTTACGATAGGCCAAGAAAGCAAGGCAAAAATTTAGGGCATCAAGGCAACTGGTACAGATTGTAGGGCACCCGAGGGCAATTGCCTCGTTATGTTGCGCCTGCGGGTACTTTACCTCCGGTCTAGGGTAGCTTGTTGACATAGCGTTTGCACGTCGTCCGTACTTACAAAAAGAGCAACCTCGGCTAGGTCTAGCCCCAGGCCAGGGATGCAAATTCATAAAGTTTTTGCGAGAATCAATTACTTGAAATGACAACACTTAAATACAATGATTCAATGGGGAAAATTGATTTTCTCTACATGGTGCTACGAGAATCCGTGTGAGAATCGATTCTGTGATTCTCGTCAAATTTGGCATCACTGCTAGAAACGTTCTCAGAGACTGAAGCTGAGAGGTGCTACTACTTTGTCAAAGTACCTACAAGCACTGACATAGAGTGAAAAGATCATGAAGACATGAAGATCAGCATATGCATGACTTTAAGCATGTAAGTTTAAGCGTGATTTAAGTATGTTCACACTTTCACTGGTCCTGGCCTAGGGGCATATCGCAGGATGTTTGAAAAATGTCAAAATTACCGGGGGGCTGAAGTCTGCCACTTGTCCAAAATGGGCTGATTTGCCAAATTTTGGCAGAATTACCAGGAGACGCGCGCCCCCTCCACCTCTCCATAGATTCGCGCCTGTTCCTGCAGGGCAGTGCTTTTGCATTGGAGTTGCCCGAATTAGGCGAATAGCAGTCTCTGTCCAAGAATAACTGCCAATCGTACTGGCAACAAACATTTTTTTAAATGCACTTCAGTGTCAGTGAATATTGCTAAAACAAAATAAAAAAATATAATCAAAAATTATCTTCTGCTGTCCTGTAACAAGTAAAGGTCCAGGGGACACTCGACCAAGCTTCATTTTGGGTCTTTTTGCACTGAACAAAACTTGCAAATGGGGGTCAGATTGCGAACTGAAAACTGCAAAATTTTTTAAACCCTTGAGACTAAATTTGGTTCAAATTAGGCCACAAAATCAAAAATTAAACAGCTCGTGCAAAGCCTAAAGAGATGCGCGCGTATGTCATGTCCACTTGACACACTATAGGATAGTCATGATACTACTGTTCACCAGACCCACATCAAAGCAAAAATTAAAAAACAAAAATTCCGTACTACGGACGACGCACTTTGCACAATAGTGTAACATTAAGTGATACATTCTAGACACCTTTTTGGAAAGCTTACATCTAATGCCCCATGAAAGTCAATTCTGATTTAAATCGTTACTTTTTTTTCCTGGTTGATGAGGTGACTTAAATTTTTCATTGTAAGATGAAATAAGCGCCAAAAGAAATTTCAAACCTAGGAGGGGCCGTAGAAAAAAAAGCCTGGTTTTGCTTCAAATTTCAAAAATGTTTTAGCAATGTTTCCAAATGCTAAACCTTATGAAAACGACAGTATTTTGAAAATAATTAATTATTTTGGCATTCCTTGACATTTTGACACAGGATGCTAGTGCTCCAAGCTATGCAGCGGTAACGATGAAACTCAGACTGATGCCAATATTTAAGTGGAAGCCTGAGGTCGAGGCGAATTCCTTCATGCAAAATTAATGGTGGGTCCCGCCGGTTTTTTCAATTTTGTAATAAGTTTCCCCCTTCTCATCTTAAACAGCTTTATAATTAGAGGTCCTTTACCCATTTTGAATCTTTATGGCTTGAATACAACAAGAAAGACCGCCACCACCTAGTGAGAAAAATCCCACAACCCCTTGACCAACACAACGCTTCAATCTCCAAATAACGTCCATATCAGCCGGTACTAATTGGTTTCAATGAAATCGAATTGAAGCCTGCCTGTGGCTATCAAGCCATGAATTGGTTACATTTTTCATAGTTGCAGTGGTGTTATCCTAACCCACCCTTATTTTTTTAAAACCCACCTTTTTATGAAAACCCTTTCTATTGAAAAGTAATAAACCCCACTCCTTTTTATAAGTCATTGGAAATTCTGCAGCTGTCACGCTCCGTTGTTTCTTTTTACACCACTTAGTATGTACATGTAATAACCTACAGAGTAGATCATTTCAAATTCTTTTTTGTCAATAAAAAATCCACTTTTGGCCAACAAAAATATTTGTATAAGGGGAACCTAACCTGTTCGATGTTATGAACACTCTTTTTATTTGTCAAATGGGACGCACATGGCAACATGATTGCACAGATAGTAATTTGCAATTTTATTATCAGAACCCACCCTTTTTATTTCTGACCCACCCCTTTTTTCTAACCCACCTTATTATTTTTTAACCCCAACTTTTTTATGAAAACAACAACCTTTATATTGAAAGTACTCACCCCACCCTTTTTAGAATTCATTTGAAATTCTGCAGCTGTCACGCCGTTGTTTCATCTTTTTACCACTTATATGTACATGTAGATACCTACAGAGTAAGATAATTTCACATTCTTTGTTTTAAAAACATTAAAAAAAAAAAAAAAAAACAAAATATTTGTTATAAGGAGGGAACCTAACCTGTTCGATGTTATACAACTCTTTTTTATTTTCAAATTGGGACGCATCATGGCAAACATGCATGTGCAACAGATGTAATTGGGCATTTTATTTCAGAACCCACCCTTTTTAATTTCGACCCACCCTTTTTTCAAACCCACACCCCCCTTTATAGCAATAAAATCCAGCCTTCCACCCTTTTTAACATCTTTTTTAGAATTTTAACCCACCCCCTTTCTTAAAGCGTGGGTTACCAACAGTGTTTTTTTACAGCTCTTTAAAGAATGGCTAATTATAACCCTAGGAATGTTGAGGTCTGGCATTGGTCTGGGTGGCTTTAAAGCAACAGGAGAAATAGTAATTTTTTTCTCTGTTTTGCAGTGTCGCAATTGGTCCACTTTGATTGACACATGCTGTGATACGGCCTGTTTTATAATTGGCATAGGAGACCATATTAAAGAAAGATGGCTTAAATTTTTGGCTTACTGTATTTTGCAAAACAAATGTCCATTGGTTTACCACTGTTATTTCCGTCAGGCATAATGGAAGAAAGGGTGTACTCCATGGGCGTTTCGTTTTGCAAATACAGTAAGCCCTTGAAACCTAAGGTTCTGTTCCTAATTTTCCTCTGAGACCCCCTGATTTACCCGGAAGTAGTAGTACAGGGAACCTTTAAGTCGTTTTTTTGACCTTGGTGGTCGGCACGACGTAAAGGCCAATAAAGCAATTGAAAAGCCGTATCAATCAGTCACTGTATAAAGTGTATAGACTCATGGACTTGTCGACGCAGTGCTGCGTGGAAGTCATTACACTAAGAAAATAACCTAAGGGCACGCAGTTTGATCAGGCACCTACTTGTCCTGTTTTCTTTATCTCCTGCATTCTTGTCTTCGATAAATAAATAGTTTTGCAGGAATTTTGGAGATATTCTTGTCGGGATTCGTGCTACACGATTTGACTTATGTAATGTCGTTATCTAGAAATGAGGGTGCTTCGTAAATGTGAAATGCAAAGATTGATAATGCCTTTCTGACATGCCCGAAATTTCAGTATGACTCTGTTGTACTACGACCAATATTAATTAAAAAAAAAAAAAAAAAAAATGCCATATTTTTCTCATTGTCGTCCTGAAATTTGATTTCCATTTCATTTCCATATTTTATCCTCCATTTTAGTGGTTAACCATCAATATTAGCACAGTATTGAATAGGGCTTTGCACATGATTATAATGCAATCTAACCAACAAAACCCAGTTTGTTTCCCACGGTACTTAATGGGTCGTATGTGCAAGTCCCAGTCTCTCATATCAAGTATAGAAAACACAATACACATAAATTGGAACACAACCACCATTTAATAATGAAAAGCTTTTCCCATAGCCTCCTAAAGAGGCATTTTTATTTAAAAACATTACAAGGCCTCATAGGGTTGTTGTGATTTTGGTACGGTACAAAACCTTTGATTAATTCTCGATCTCATCTTGGCAAATATTTTGACAGATTCCTTTTTTTCCGCATTATATGTCACAGGCTGAAGTATGGTTTGTTTACAGTACCCGAAAAAATAGTTTGTACAGTGGTAACTGGTAAACCCCTTTAGAGTAAAACATGACCAAAATGGCTTGGTAACCATTTATTTCAATTGAAGCTTCAGGTTGCCTCTGCGGTCCGTGGTAAATCTCACGCCTGGATGGCGAGAGGACCGGCTCAAGTAATTGTTTATATTTTCGCTTTTTTATTTAATTCATCAGAGTGCTCACCAGTTTTCTCCGAGCCTCTATGATATTTGTCTACTCACTTCCGGGTTGTATCATTTGCTTGATCCTCGCTGTAATTGCATTGATTTTTGCCTTTGTCATGGTTCTGCTAGATCATGCATAGGCCCACCCCCATTCTAAATATACAATTCCTCAATTTGTGTGAATTGCACAAAAAAGGAGATATTTTGTAATTAAAATATTATCATGGGATATTTTTTCACTTTTCATCTTGAAGAATGATGGCTTTACCCAAAACACCATGTGTAACTTTAACATCAATATTTCAATCCCTTTATTATGCTGAACATGTGATTTTTTAGCCCCAGAGGACTTTCACATGTATAGTATTCAAATGTAAAACTAATAAATGGTCAGCCAAATAAAGCACATTTTCATCTCATAATCATAACCTCCAAACCACACATCCCTTAGCCAAAAATTTCACAGGGTAACATTAGAAAAATAGTAGGCTTTTTTTCATATTTAAATTAAGTGCCATTGTCTCTGCAAGTAATCATAAGACTTGGTATTGCACAGGTCTGTTTTGACCATCTAGTGCAACATTGACAATACCAACAATTTTTTGATTTTGTAGAAACGTTATAATGCCTTTATCAGATGCAAAAGAAATACCAGATTTCCATTTGCTATATTGGATAAGCCCTCTACTTTTCTGTAGGTGGGGTTAATTGAGGGATTAGTAAAAAAAATGTAGTCCGTGTATTTGTGGTAGATTGTTGCGCTATAGCCCTGATAGCCAACCCTGAGCAGTTTGGGCAGTACATAGACCCTCCCTCGGGTCCACGGTGATGAACCGGCGAAGCGACTGAAAATTCACTAGACTATTTTGCTACCCGGGTCGTGGGAAGCACTCCGCCACAATCTTAGTCAAAACACATGGTTCTGGTATACTCGCACTGTTCTCGACGTGCCATATGTGCATAAAGACACTTAGCCCAGACCAATCAGTGTGACGTCTTATTTTTTGCGCAGGATTTCAAACGGGCCCTGGGAACTTAGCGGCTGTTGACAACCATCTGGGGGTTGTCGCACTCGCACATTGTGCTTTGCTCAGGCAGGTGTTTGGCCTCCCCAATTCATGATTCTCGGTTTAATGTTTTCTTTGACTTCATGATGATGCATTATTGGGGGAAACTCTAATCACAATATTATTATTATTTTATTATCAATCAATACCCGGAAACCCTTGTCATGTACATTTTTGCTCATAATCACTATACGGACAAAATCATTTTATTTTGATAGTTTGTCCACTAAATGAATAACGATCTCCTTCTAATTTTACTTCGCATTTCATTAACCGCTCTCATCTCTTAAATGAAGTCTTGAGAATACATTTTATCATTGCCGTATCAAAACTCCCCAGATATCATATTACTAAAAACAGATCTCCCTGTCTGTCCCCGGCTATGCATTTTGTTAGAACTTTGACAATATGGGCTGATTCCGGGTGGGGGAGGGGGATCTCACATATGAATGGTATATGGGTGTTAGGGCTCGTGCTTTCCAGACCTAAGGGCATTTTTTTCCCCCGGTTACAAGGACTGAAAATAGGGGCCTTTGGTGTAGAAAGCCAATTACCCAACTATGGTTTTCGAGTGAATATGAAATTTATCCCACATTGTTTTTGATGAGATTTTATTTTTTTCCCCAAAATAGGGGTCTTTTTTGGGTGACAGTGGTAAAATGTTTCCAAATATATGGGTCATTGGGTGAAATTAAAAAACAAACAAAATATGGTAATTTGTGTGACAACGATGCTGAACAAGGGGTTTTAACAGCCTTAAATAACCCGTCGCTTCCAAGGTGGGAAGGCCGGGGGGGCTAACGGGTCTAAATATTTCGCAATGAAAGGTAAGGGGAGGACATCTGACATTTGTTATCAGGGTGTTAGAGTGCCCCAAAAGGTCAAAGGTCATCTTAGAGGTCAATTTGCGTTGAACTTACTGACCCTGGGCACATAACAAGTCTGGTGTCAAAGGTCACACACATAGTCAAAGGTCTAACATGGTGGAGATGCCTAGTTGGTACCTATTTTTCGGTAAAATTACCCTTAGAAATAGGTTACTGTTTTCAGCTCGAGGGGGTCTGACACCTTGGAGGGGTAGGAGGGGATAATTCCCCCTACGCGACCTGCTTTTACCGGCGCAGCGGGCTGTTACTTTATTTTCAGAATGAATCAGCCCTCCTAAATATGGAAAATACTACAACCACCAACAAATCAACAACCAAAAAAAAAATGAGGAAGAAATCACACAAGGACAATTTCTGATATCTCAGCTTCTCTCCTTCCCTGTCCCTTTTTTTATTTTTTTTTTTTTTCTTTTTTATTTGTTATTGTTTATTTTCCATACTTGGTCACTCCCGGTGCTCTATAAACAATGAATGTACACATAAATGATTATCACAAAGCATTGAAAGTGAAAACGTATTCTTTCGCATAATTCTTGGCCCTGTCAAAACGTATGAAAGGAGCTATTCCAATTGCTGCAGTCGCGTGATCGATAAACAGACCTATAAGTCGCGTGCCATTGAACGCGCCCGCGTTGTGTTCGTATGCAGGTCCCCAGATTAGCATTCAAATTTAACCGAGATGTGCGCATGTTAAATGCGGTCACGATACTTGTGAATCGATACTGCTGGAGACAGATTTCCCTCCTACAAGATCGTACAGTTCTTCGGCGGGGCTATACTCCCCTACCTATTGTTTAATTCCAGAGCCCTGGCATTCACGTTCTGTGGACAATTGGTTGGCCGGACTGTCCAGCTATGGGGTGTTAAGCTGAAAATTCCTCAAGTTTTTGTTGAGCATTATCTTTTAACCAAGTGCGCTCTAAAACCAGGAACAGAGCCGAGACTGGGGGTAAGTCTAGGCCATTAATCCCAATCAGTAGCCAAGCATAAACCCTAAATGTTCAAAGAAAGCGCCAAAAACAAATTCAGGAATAGTTTTTCAGTGAAGGCCCGTGAAACTGTTTATGATAGGATGATAAAAAGTTCTGCATTGTAACACACAGGTGACTGAAAGGCTTCCTAAAATTTATATTTTTGTTGTTACGGAAGGCAATTTTTTCAAACAATGCTGGGGTAGCGCACTATGCGTCCCATGTATAACATACAAAGCATTTGGTCATTGTAAATTGCCTCAATTAATTTCAATTACAAGCAATCATCCATTTAGTGTTTTGGTAATATCAGTGCACTGATCAAAAGCGAAGAAATCTACTATTTTATAGGCCCTATGGTACCCGGTACTTAAACTATGTTTAAGACACTGCAACACTCAGTATTGGACTGACAACAACGTAACCTTTATTTTAGTTGGCCAGTTTTCTTCTTTCAAACCAATCTCCTTTGTACTACGAGGAAGAAATCAAAGATTTTCTGATAGTCTGGTCCCCTATTTTGAGTATGGACGAAATCCAAACTCCCCCATAACTCTACCATCAACTGGAATCTACTATAGAAATCTACTCAAAGTACACATAACACAAAAATTAAAATGAAATTGGGAGAGGTAATTGTCGTGTGGGGGGGGAAAAAATTTAACCCCTTTAAGGGTTCCCAACCTTTGAGGGGGCAAATCAGTTTTTTCTCCGTTCCTACAATCCTTCAGAGCATTTCAAAACTCCTTCAGCAGCAATAATTCGTGCTTAGTGATCCCTAGAGCAATTAGAAGGGGATCACCATTGAAGCTTAAGTTACAGGTAACATAATCACTTGAGCAATGGGAGGTGGCCACGTATCACCAAATGAAGGCAGGTAATGCGCTGGAATGTTAGAATTTCAGCAGATGTCTCATAGAATTGCATTCATTGTTTTTGTGTCCACCCAAATGACTGATTTTTTTGCTGTCAGTCATAAACTTCGACAGGCTGCTATAAGAACTAGAACATATTTTTTTTGGGGATCTGTGACCTTGTAAATCAGAAAGCTAGATGCATGGGCAAAATGAAAAGCAAAATCAAAGATGTGAACTCCCAGTTTTGGCATGGAATGACCCAGCGCAGCTTTTTTTTAATTTTTTTTTTAACCTGTAGCAACACATCTTGCGATGAAATGGTAACATGGCTATGATTTCAATAAAGACTAACAAACTGGAAACAGAAATGAAAACATTAATGAAAACGAGCTTGAAATGGAAAAAGACACTGTATTTATTTATTTCACAATATTTTAGCAGGGTAACCTACTCAACAAGCGTTGATTTTCAGTAGGGCCGGCACATGTACAACATATATTACAGGGTATAAAATAGATAATACCAATCATTCATAAAGTACATTATAATATCGTATATATTTATATATATATCTATACACAATTAAATATAAAAGATTAACCACATAGAAAGACAAACACAATAATACACAAATATTGATTTCATTCAGGTTCGCAGAGCAAGATGAAGGCACACACTAAAACAAATAGTTACAACTTACATCTTTTTTACATTTCCTGTTTACAAGACGTAAAAGTATTGCTATTCTCCTAATATTTATAGATAAAACATTCCATAGCACATAACCCTTGTAGTGAATGGAATTTTTAAATTATTTAAAACCGCAGTGTATAATATCTTTGGAATTAGAGATCGCCAGCTTTCACTATGTCCTCGTACTATGGAGTGAACATCTTTAACAATAATAAAAACATCTGCAAGGTATGATGGTGCCAGACCATTAATAATTTTATACATCCATGCACCCAGTACATAATGAATACGACTACGAATATCTATAAAACCAAGAGATTTCAACATGTCAAGTAATGTGTGTACGAAATGGAGCACGTAAAAATTATGCGGCATGGCAGTATTTTGGTAGTTTCTTCCTGAAGTTTGTTCAAATTTAAACTCCCCGCAATTACTCCAAACAAGAAGTCCAAATCCAAATGAGGTAAAACATTGTGTTATAAAAGAATTGTAATAATTGATTATGAGTGGCACAACGGTTTAAATCCTTCTTAAAATAACCCAAACACTTGGCACATTTGGGGTAACGAGAAATCTACTAACAGTGATCATCCCATTTTCAAGTTTGCATAATGTAAGCCAGATATTTAAACGAATAATAAAACCATGTCAATTGCATTACCATTCATGACAATCACTTACATTATTGATATTAACCTTACTTGTTTGGTAGAGTAACCCAAGTACATTAACTACCTTTGTCCTGGCTTAATTTCACTTTTCATTATGTTATATCAAGCCTTTGGTCGCTAAGAGAAGCAAGATCATCATTTAACATTTTTCAATAGTATTAACATTTTCAATGACAATAATAATCATGTATCATCGGCATACATCTCAAGTAGAATTTAGATGTTGCTTGGCATATCATTAAAAATAAAGGATAAAAGAGGACAAGGATGAAGAACCTTGTGGAACCCTGCCAAAATTTGTATTACGTGTTTGAAAGAGAACCATTAATGGAAACACTTGGTGCACGGTCGCTAAGATAAGACTTGAACCAATTGTTTTCATTTCCAACAATACCAAATGTGCTCACCTTATTAATCAGTAGCTTTATGGTTTACCATAGCGAAAGCCTGACTTAGTCAACAAACACTGCACCGACATGTTTACCCTGGTCAATTTCCTTATTCCACTTATCAAGGGTTTTAATAAGAGCAGTACATGTGGAGTGTTGTTTGCGAAAGCCCGACTGACCATTATACATTACTTGTTGTCAGTGACATAGGACAACTGAAAATAGTTCAATGGTTTCTTGGGGATGAGAATAATAAACCTTTCTCATTTGAAATCACAATGTTGCCTCCAAAATGATATTTTTTTTTTTCACAAATCATGGCCATGTAAATAGCGTCCACACAAAGTTTTAATGTTTTTTATGGCAATGTTATGTTTAGTTAAACAATGCTCGAGAAGTGAGCACACCAAGTGATTTTTCTTATTGTTTTTATATTACAGCTTGTTCAAGTACCTGTTGGCCTGCAACCTCTGTGGAATTACTGTAATACAAGTGTCCTGCATGCTTTTCTTTGGTCAAAATAAGGAATTCTTCCTCTTGTAAACTAGAATGATAAGCTGTTTTTAAAATGCAAAATTATAACCAAATCTGCGTTATTAATCAACACAGGTCATGAAAACAATTTGTTAACATCTTTGCACACGAAACGACTGTGTAAAAATTTGCAAAGTTCTAAGAATTTGATACAATGAAAATCTTCTTAAAAAGTTAAATTTGTTTCCGGAAGTACCATTTGAAGAACTTTGCACAAGGCGTCTCACATGATTGTAATTGTTTACAACAAATGTTAGTTTCCTTGCAACATAGATAATACGTAAATACAGTATATTCCCCTTAGAATTTTGTTTGTTGTGACACCTTGCAAAGTCTATTGTTCATCTCTTATAATTGAAATGAATGAATATGTTGTGGCAATGCAAAATGAGAGTCAGTTTCTCAATTATTATCAACAAAAGCCATGGTAAACATTTTGTCACTTACGGAAAACCATGACACAATGTTAACTGTTCACTTCCGAAAAGACTGCAAGTGTAAAATTCAACTTTGTTAATATTACAATATTTTTCTGCAATTTGTGTCAGGAATTCACCATCACTGAAGAGATTAGTACAGGGAGCATGATGGGGGTTGGCTCATGAAAACATTTAAAAATTAAAAATTGTGAGTTGATATGAGATTTTCTGTCAATATTTGCTCTTCCCTTCCAAATATTTAGGAATTCAATTCAAAAAACAACCAAGGACTAGTCAAAAGCAGTGTAAATTTTACTTACAATACTTTTGATTAAATAGTATCTCTTCTTGTGCTAAATTATGTTACAATTTTGGAAAAATGGCTTTTCACAAAAATTGGTTTTTGCCTTAAAGTTAACCATCTGCCACTATTTCCAAATGTACATCATATTTGCAAATAGATTAAGCTCCAAAACAGTAATTAATTCAAAATTTGATCATTTGGAGTTACTTTTTATTAAAATAACAAATAAAAAGGAACTTTTAAAAGTTTGACCCAAAGGTACAAAGTTACACCACCGATTGTGAAAAAATGACCATACATTGTTCATATTGTTGTTAGTCATCAAGTTTCAAATGGTTTCTTTGCAGCTGTAGGGTGTGTTTGGTGATTCTTAAGTTGGCATAGTATCATTTATGAAAAGTATCATTTATAGACATGTTTTTTATGGGTCACTTGTAGTGTTCAGCCAAGAGGTTAGAGGGCATGTGTGGTCCAGTGGATTGAGCGGTCGTCCCGCAATCCAAAGCTTGTGGGTTCCGAGTCCCACTGCGGCCAATGTGTTGTTGCACCTTTGAGTAAGGCACTTTACCTGTTACTCCTCTCCACCCAGTTGTATAAATGGGTAACCTCATTATGCAATGCTGGGAAAGTAACAGACTTGCTGTGGGCGGGGGAGTAGCGAAACCCCCCCCAGCAAAGATAATACAGAGGAGTCTGGCCAACTGCTACGGAAAGAAAGAGAGGTGGGCACTCCGCTCACGAGCTTGCTTGGCACAAGACTTTACTTTTTACTTAAGAGGTACCCCTGTTTGTAAAACAACCCTTAATTAAAGAGAGTCACCTAAACTAAAGGTAGTTCACCCTAAAGACGAATTCCAAAGTTTGAGAACAATCAATTTTTCATTTTCATGTAGTACACTTCAATGTATAGTATTTACAGTCCCATAGGATACTGGTGTATAACAAAAATTTTGGATCCAAAATTTTATAACAACGCTATGGTTTTTCATATGAAGGACTTTGATTTGAGCTTAGCCATTTCACACATGCACCAAAAAGCCACAAATTGTTTGAACTTGTTGAGGGTTGCACTATGAGTTACAAAATACTCATCCACCAAGGACACAGTTCAGAGTGGGTTGTACTTTGTACCAATACATTTACATGAACTGGACCTTGTGTGATTTTGGTATCATTATCATACCCATAAACCAGGTGGTGTATTTTCCCAAAATAACATTGTGAATGGAGCTACTGAAAACTGTGTCCAGGAATGAGATTACTAGCTCATAGTGGTTCCCTCCTCTGAGTCAGCCTTTAAGAGGGGTCTGATTAAATCCCATTGAGGTATAACTGAGGACCTCCAGCACTATAAACAACTACCATATAAACAGGCCATGTTCTTTGATAACACAAACATCTACAAATTTCAGTTTTTATATTGTATTTTATAGATAAAGGAAAGAAATAGCCAAGATGAGTTCGCAGCAGAAGGATACCCATGGAATAGATGCTATGTCACAACTGCAAGAGTTTGCTGAATTTTCAAATATGAAAAGCTGCAGAATGACGAAATGAAGATGAATTATGAGATGATGATTGAATTGGTAAGTATAACAGGGAAAACTATTGTTCTCTTATGTGGAAGATTGGCAGTATAGCAAATCATTGTAGGCTAAAAATGGCTTATTACTTGTCAAGAACAAAATGAAAAAAGCTCACTGCATTAGTGCACCCATTGAAACTGTACTTGAACTCATTGCTTTACACCAACATGTACTTTTATTCCATCATGTGAACTTGATCAGGCCCATAACCAAGATTTTTTTAGATTAGTAGGGATTTTTTGTGTCGCCTGTGTCGCCTTCAGGAACGAATTTCATGGAGGCACATGCTAGTCCAAATTCCCCCGTGTGTGCCCGTCCGTATGACTCGGTTAAAACCTTTTTAAAAATGTTAAAAATGGAAATTAACTACTCCCCCTCCCCCGATTTACTTCTAACTGATGGGATGATGAGTGGAGGTGCCGCAATGTAACTTTTTGCTGCATGATTTGCATATTCATGAATTTTAATTAGCTTATTTGCATATTTTCATTCAGCCATTTCGGTTCAACCTTATTTGAGGTACTCTGCTGGCTAAACGCTTAGCCCGATTTACTTAATACTTGGTAGGGTGAAAGAGTGAGGTGCCAAATATTTATGGTAGCGTTTGGCTTGCATTATTTGCATATTCATGAATATTAATTAGCTTCTTTTGGCCATTCAAAATGATAACACTTTCACTGCAAGGCGTGTGTGTTGCAGTTTATTCGGAGTTCGTAAGGGGCGATCCTACGGTTAGTCGCATTACACTTTCTATCATCTTCCTTTGTCTGAGGGAGCACTGTGATTTCAATACAAAGTGACCTTGTTGATCTTTGATTTTGTGTATAGACAAAGTCGACAATTGTGGCTTCAATCTAATGATAGTAAAAAATCAACTGAATGGTTCTGTGTTCAAGCATGACACTGATTGGAATATTGGTTAGTAGCATTACGCAAAAAGGACATGCCAAAAAATCGACATCATTTCAATTCAATTACCCTCAAAACGAGATGATTCCAATTAAGGTGAGTTCATGTAAGTAGACCTATGTAATGATTTTAAGAAAAAATATGGGTATTTACGAAATCACCTACATCTCCTAGGACGTTCCCATTCAAGCATGACTTAATGCCCTTTTCATTTCTACGCTCATTTATGCGAAAATCCCTTACGATACCCACTGTAAATTTGGCAACCCCTGAGTGCGCAAACGTCAGGGGCCAATGATATAGCAACACTGACTTCTCACTTTGCTACGCTCATAGCAAGTTGTGTGTGCTCTTAGTGCCTTGAGAAGTTTTGCAATTTCAGCGGATTTATAGCTTTACTCACCTATCTACCAAACTACGTGTTCTACGGCATTTTTCTGACACATTTTTGGTTCGGGTTGAGGTTTTTGGGCTGCTTTTCAGCCCATCCCAATTTGTTGCCAAAACGCGTCTGTGTTAGGTGCGTCAGTGTTTGTACTTTCCGCAAAAAGAAGGCGGATAGTTCACACGTGTATTACAAGTGTATGCCTCGGGTTGACCCCTTCGAGAATTCCCAAATCATCTAGCGTGTGAGTTGGGGAGCTTAGTGTGCTAGATGGTTCCTGAGTATTTTATCACTTTTTCATCGGCTACTTTGCTTTGTTTTTCGCGGGCAACTTTCACCCGCTATTCTACCGGAATTGTACCGGTACGGGACGCAATTAAAGGTATAGTCAGCCATCTGGGCCCAAAGTTCATAACTCGGGGTTTTTTTTTCCTTGCCCCCATCGGAAAACAGAGTTCGCCATTCTGCTTATGTGCACAGGGGCGGTGTTTGACCCCCACCGCTTGCATCCGTGGGACTTAAGGTCTGCGGTCAGTTATTTGGTCTTCCCGTCATCGGGGGCCCCCCTCCCGTTATTACGGCCGGGCCAATACCGTTCACGGGAATACATAGACTGGCGACTCTTTTTTCAGCGGCATTTTGGAAATTTTACCGGTGTGGAAATTTTTTACCGCATTAGACCCATTTGGTTCCGAACTAAACATCGGCGGTGCGATAGGCAAGTTTCGTTCATATTTCAATATGACCCGAACGAAGGACGTGCTTTTCTATGGGGAGTTAGGACCTCTCAACCGCGTTTTCTCTTCGTTTTCCCCGTTTGGGGGGCTTCACTACCGTTGTCACGACGAGCCCTTACGGTAAAGGGAGTTTAGGCCGGGACACTTTTTTCCGGCGGCCATTTGTTGTATTTTTTGCCGACCGAGATTTTACCGCTTAACCGCATTTGGCTCCGAACTAAACCATCGGCGGTTCGGATTTAGCAAATTTCATTCAATTTTTCACATACCCCGAAACCGGAAGTACGTGCTTTTCTATAGGAGTTAGGCTCCAGCGGGATTTTTTCGGTTTTGAGGCGGGGAATTCGTTCAACTCGGTGGTTTTGGGATAGGATGGACTCAATTGTATGCTAGGCTAGTTGTTGTACTTAGAGGAGATCTCCCGGTATGGTTACTTAAAGTTCAGAACCGTCTTGAGTTCTATCTCTTTTTTGTCTCCAGATAAGACATGGATTTCAACTCAGAGACCGAGAAGGGGCCCAGCAACCCAGTGTAGCTGGTAGCCGTCAAGAGGCGCTCTGTTGCCGAGTTTCCGGATTTCCTTCCGCTCACCGCCGCCCGGCCGACTGCCGCACCGCCCACCGAATACCGGCTATCACCGTCGGAAGCGTCATGGTCACCGCGGAGGCCGTTCGGGGGGAAGCCGAGACCCCCGCCCAGATCACGCAGGAGCCGCTCGGGGAAGGAGCCGTGACCGCCGCCGAGATCACCGCAAGAGCCGTTCCGGACGCGACGTGCAAGCCATTCGGGATCAACGCAAGAGCCGTTCCGGGAGCCGGAAGCCGTCGCCGGGATCACCACAAGATGCCGTTCCGGAAGCCGTGGTAGCCGGCGGGATCAACGAAAGAGAAGTTTCCAGGAGC
>JAMKCH010063914.1:0-11345 GCA_023653785.1 Ophioderma brevispina
ACATTTGCTACAAGTTCCGATGAGGTATTTTGGAGGATAAGGTTATCTTTTACTTACCAGAATGTGCGTAAAATATAAAGTACCACCAATCAATAAGCGGCATTGTAAATTCCCGCAAAACTCCTCCTGTCCTGAGTTCATCAGAATATCAGACCATCATGCTCGTTTTAAATTGAAGATTTCATTTATTATTGATTGCATTTCAAAATGATTGCGTTCAAGTTTAATAAATCCAAAACTTTTTGTTACAATTATACTGTAATCGACCGGCCTTCACGTGCCGTCCATCCCCAGGTCAGGCCGTCTACAATATGCTAATTATGCTTGACAAGTTGACAGATGCGAAGGACATGTGCGTGTACGGCTCTATAGTACTACAGTTTACATTGCGGTAATGGCGAAAAATTATTTATGCAATTCTTGTTTCGCAAGAACAATTTACAATCAATTGTATTCCCATTCTTCATCATTTGTATTTAATACTTTTTTATGATTTTTCTCAGTCATTTCTTTTAACATATTTTTGTCATGGTAAGTATACCCCCCCTCCCCCACCGCAGGTCCGCAATCAATCTCAATGACGTAAATGGAATCCCCAGGAAAACATGTGTCAGGACAGCTGCAGAGCATAACGATTGCATTAGCTGACCTGTACATATCGCGCCTCGCAAGGGCTGTGAAATTCATTGACCTGATGCCCTTATTCTTTTTATGTATTCATAATAATCAATGAGAGCATGGATTGATGAGTAGCAAGCGCCACATGGCCTTTGTAGACTAGCGTTATCTATGTTCTATGCAAATTGATATTCATTCTTAACCACAACGCGCGCTCATGTTTGGCTCGTGTATCAACAAAAACTACGGCGGTTCGGAAGGTATGAGCTTGCATATTAGCCAGCCTAATGACGTAGCATACTAGCATTGTGGGAAAATGTGTTTGGTGCTCGTCAGAGCCCACAGAGCTAAAACTACCGACCCGGACTACCGATCAAGAAATGTTTGATTTTCTGAATCAGTGCCATGGGTTCCATAGGTTTACACCTAGTTGAGGGATGTTCTCGTATTTAATCAAAATTTCTGACCCTCTCTGATGCAAAAACATCCATAAAAGAACCTATGATTTTTAGATTAGTTTCATTTACACCCTTTATCTAGATCTATGGCTGTTAACGTTAGTCTCTCAGACTCTCACGCAGTATCAATGAATTTAGATATTTTTTGCAGTCTGTGTCACAAACTACACTGTGGGAAAATACTTTCTGTACCGCCGTATAAATCAAAAAACTTTCTGCTGATCCCCTTATTCTTTTCAAGCACTTACAATCAATGAGGAGAATGGAATGAGATGAGTAGCACCACGTGAGCTTGGTAAAGCTATGCAGGTGGTGACAACAATATTATTAATTACTGTTATGTTCTATGCAAATTAAATAACTGAGATTCATTGCAGTCAGCACATGTTTGACAAAAACAAGTTAACATTTAGTCTCTTCTAACGTATTTATTTATTACACTGTTGATGCTGTCAAAATACAGCCACTTCAAGTGAAAACGAACCAAAAAATATGTAACGAAAGGAGTTAGAAACAGGAATATTTCGGCCGTATTTCTGGACTCTGCCCAAGGCTTTCATGTTCATTGAGGCTTGAAGCACAAAAGATACAAACAAAATATAAAGCAGTATTTTCTCAGTTCACTTATTAACTACGTTTCTGTGGGAGGCATATAGGTCATGCGCCTGTCATCATTGTACTTACACTAGCTGTCACAAAAGAACGGCCCTCACTTCTCAAAATGGGGCTATTGTGCGTAAAACACGGATGTGCGGGTCCGATTGGCTTTTGAATCAGTTCATCGCCATAACAGGCACGCGTTTGAATCGTATTGGCTGATTGCCTTCTGAATTCCGCATAATGTTGCGTACAGTAAGTAAATAGGCCCCGCCCATAATCGCTCATTACTGACGCGATCGTATACGCAGGTGGATAGAGGGCGCGTTCCTTTTGTGACAGCTATTATAGACAGTTACCATAATACATAACATTGCAGTATAGCTAATTTGGAACCGTCTTGAAGTTGAGATCGTGATAGTACGTGTAAATACGTAAGTGGCTGTCATTAATCCTTAGTTGTTTCTCATTTAGGCTAAGAATTATAATTGATGCAGATGTAGCTAAATACACGTATTAAAATCAGTTTGAGCACTCGTGTTTTTCCAACTTAAACTGGTAAAATATCCAATTATACTTTGTCCCTTTCTTCATTCAATAATTCGGTTGTGGATCGGCAAGCACTCTGACATCTTTTGCCGTCCAATGTTTTTGGGCCGATTGTTTCGCAAAATCGGCCGCCGATCCGCTGTCCGATACAAATATCGTTTAATCTCTAACTAATGGTTTAAAAAAACGAAGATGATGTCACATTTAGGATTTAGAGGCTGCCATTGAGTTTGTGGGTACTTTCACTGCAATCTGCTAAAGTGGTAGCTTGAGGTAAAGACTGCATCATATGCAGCTTAAAGATTAGTTGGAACACATACACAATTGCTGTACGCTCAAGTTTGTGTTACTCTCCATCAATTTCCACCCTTGGCCCACATAAGCAAGACAAATGTTACTTGATATGAGCACGTTTTAAATTGAAAAAGAACATCAAGAAATTATCAGTATAAGATCAACACAAAATCAATTTGAGGCGTAAATCTGTGTTAATAGCTTTGTAATATCTGTTAAAACATTATTTTTTTTTAAATCTTTTGTGTAGACTGCCACCATGTACCCCGGCATCAATCATGTCGGCATTGCAATTCCTCCTTAATTTCTTTATTCTCGGCAAACATTCATCAGGAACTGTCCCTTCTCAACATGGTGGGCGCTGCTCTGGCATGTGGTTTGGTATCTCATTGCCTCTAGTCTATCTTGGGTACTCTTTGGCTCAGAACAGGTTTTTTTTTTAAAAAAAACAGAATTAAAATTGTTAATGAACTTTCTAGAATCTAGATTCCCAGAACATCAATTCATTCTATTATGGGAGCAACAATCATGGAAAAGGTTTTCGAATTTGTCCAATTTGGAGAAGAAGCACGCCCCTCATCCCAAGGCAATGTTGATCCACTTCCCATGTTGTCAGTCAGCCTCAACATTCCCCAACAATGCTTTATGAGGGGAGGGAAGGAGTGGTGAGGGGAATACCCAAGGGTGTAGTATTAATCATCCCACAGGCACCGTTTTTGGGAACTTCACCTCAATGGGTCATGTGATTCCACAAAAAAAAATCCGATTCTCACACATACAACCTGACTTTTATGCTCTTTTTAGAGCCCCAAAGCAATTAGTCCTTAGGGAATTTTTAGCAATGATCATGAATGCCTTGTGTTTCTTGAACTTAGAACGTTTTATCCCTCAGTACTGACATGTGTTTAGTACAGATACAATATAATGCCACATTGCAATGCATTATGGGATTGTTTCAAAACCCCTCAGGAGAAGACCTTTATAACAATGACAGGTTGTAAGCCGGGGAGTTGCAAGGGTAGTGTATCCAGTTGCGGCAATTTTTTATGATTGTAAGGGATAGCACTTGAATGGGACAATAGTTAAATTATGGTGGCAATAACTGAAGCATCGTATTGTTATGCATTCACTTACAAACACGTAAAAAGCCAAAATATTTTAAATTTGGGTTAGGCTCATGAATTTCCAAAGTGTTGTTTTGGTAGCTCTTTTTGTGAGATTTCAGATACCAGGTGTATGATCAACACAGTAAAGCCATCCTCCTGTATTTAATAGGGCTATTTCGTTTCCATTTTGTATTCAGCCATGAGCATCCTGTTTAGGGACAACCAGATCCCAAGACAAGTTCCTGAACAAGTCTGGTACATGAACCCATTCCTTAGGTTAGTTAAAGTGACACAATGTAAGTTGCTTTATGTAGATGTCTATGCCCAATAACTTGTTCAAGAACAAACTTTTTCATGATTGTTGAGTCGGTGACCCAAGAGCACCCACAAGGAGTGCAACAAAAGTTCTGTTCTACGGGCTGAACGACCTTGCTTTGACATTTTGAAATTTTTAAAAATTACTAAAATTTTTTCTTTTTTGGATTTTAAAAGTTGGGAAAACGAGTGGATTAAAAAAAAGACGCCCCGACTAACTGGACCCTAATTGACAAAAAAGCTATGTACATATAGAATTTTTTTGATTGACCTCAATTGAAATGTGGAAGTTTCAAAATATGATTTTAATCATGGAGAAGTCGCAATTGTTTTAGTCTTGGACAGTATCATTGGTGCAAGTATTATGCCACTGTTTTGTTTTTTTGTTTACATTTATTGTTTATCAAAATTGTATTTGCCAGGGAGTTATTGTCAATTTGTGGATGAGATGATTTTTAAGTGTATAATTTTTCATCTTTATAGAATTTCCTTCACCCCCAAAATAATCTGTTAAAGTTTGCGCCGGTCTTGTTAACATGTTTGATGTGAGACTCTAAAAAATGATTTTGTACTACCATAGAGTACGGTATAAAAGTAATATTGGTTAACCAAAAATGGAACACATTGTCGACTCATCAAAATCCAACCAAAACATCCTTTAGCCCTTAGATTTCACAGGTATGACAATATAGTAACTTTCTTCCGATACGCAAAATTTGACCACTTTTGCCCGGTAAACTCTGGGTTCTGGACTAGGCTAAAGGGATGGGACCAGTGCCCTTTAAATGGGTTTCCCAAATGTGGAATACAAGGTATGGCTTTTTGTGGCATTAGGGCTTATACTTTTTTCAAAAAGGCATTTTCAGGAGAGGTGCAGCTCATATCCCAGGCTGCATTTTGGCCATATTTTTTTTCTACCTTTCAAAATTAATCTTTCACGACACTATTGTTATTTACACACACTGATGGCTGGTAATCCTACCATTTGGAGCACTATATTATTGAGTTGTTGCTTTATATTAACATAATAAAGACTTGAGTAAAGTATTGATTACACTACTACCACAAGTGTAAATCACCTGGTTTCTTAAGATCAAAAATAATTAAAAATCCCCCTAGCAAAGCAAAATATCACCAAAGTATCCTCCCTCGTTGGTTCCCAATTGGGGCTTGATTAGCGAGCATAAGTTAATTAGTGACTCCTGCCAGCCTTAAACCTTTTAGTGATTGACATTTTACCAACTTGCTAACTTTTGTAGCTCATAACAACTTTATGCTTGGAGGCCAACACAGAAGCCCGTATTCACAAAAGAACTTTGTCCTGTTTAACTCTTAGTTCAGGGTTAACTGCCGAGGAAGCCCTTTAATTTTTTTTAAACAGAGAATGAAAGATAAACATCTTTAAATTAGGTATTCTCATCTCTGAGTTTCTTCCTGTACTTTTCATATTTTTGGCAGCAGTAAAAACAATATAAAAAAGAAGTAGTGGTTTGATTGTAATTTAAACTCATTTTGTATTTTCTAGAGCTAACAACTCAAATTGTCCTGAATAAATATCAGCCAATATTTGCTATTGAGTAATGAGGCTTGTCTTTAATCCTTACAATCAAAATGGACTGTTTTTTCATTACCATTGAAATGGAAAAAAGAGGTAAATAATATATTTCATCGTCTATTCCCAGGCTATTTGTGGAGAATCAATTCTACTTTTGTTTGGTTCTTATTTCCTGGTATTTGTCATCTTGGTGGGGTCGTGTGCCTCAAATCTCCCTTGTAATGGGTATACTTCCAGCTATGTGGGAGGTTTCGTACCTATTGATTTTCAAAATAGCATTAAGTTAAGGTCTTATCAATGATATGCAAATCATAAAAAAATCATCAAAAATCAGATTTTTGGGCATGTCTAACACGTAGATCTTTCTACATACCCTACCGATTTGCCAGTCCTGAAGCAACCTAATAAGGGCAATATCCGAAATTTTAGTCATCACTGTCCTTAACAGACACTTGCTCTTGCTAAACCAACTGAATGGAGATTTGTTATCTTTGAACATTGCTGTTTTCTTCCTTTTCTGTAAAATTTTACGGTTGCCAAATAATAAATATGAGAATTATATTATCCTTTACTTTTAAGCCTATTCTTTCAAGTTTAAAATATTGACTTTTTTGAGTGAATCGTGGATGTGGCTTTTAGCGGCTTGCGTCCCTTGTTTTGTTGCAAATCACTAACCTCATAGTGCTTTTTTTTTTAAGATTGACGTATTCAGATATTTTGTATGTGATAAGAAACCAGTATGTCCCTTCTGTGATAAGCATGTTCCAAGTGATTGTAAACTTCAGAAGTCAATCAAGGCAGTGGGCTTGTAATATTAGTTTTTAGCAAAGATGCCTCAAAATTCTGTCCACACCGTTACAGGATTGCCAAAGGTGCCTGGGCGAAGCCCTCACCTATCAGAACAAGGCATCTTTGCCAAAAGGGATTGTTTGATATATTTGATACAGGCAAAATAAACGAAGAAAGTCGAAACGCCTGTTTCCTTTTAAGAGTTCCAACTTGCTAGGAATTTCAACATTTGAAAGCATAGCTTTCTGCCGACACGGGCAGTGAGCATAATTAAGTTCCATTATTTACCACATTGATGAAGTGGATCAATTCGGTCACAACACTAGCTGGCTTTTTTTTTGTTTTTTACTATTAACATATCTTCCCTGCAGACTTACCACTGGTGTGTGGCGATCATTCATAGTAGCTGGAGGCTCAGCGTTCTCGTTTTCCCTATTCCATATTTATTTTGTAACTAAGGTAATTAAGTTTTTACAAGAATCCCTGGTTTGAGCTTGGGATAGCCGTGAAGTATTTCAAAATTATTGGCCTATTAATGTATTAATGATAGCCTTTGCCATCGCGTGGAAGAATTTTCCGCTTTGTGCCGCTGCTTTAACGCCCTACTAGTTTTTTTATGCTTGCTTGATTGCTCTGAAAAGTACAGTTTTTGCAAGCTGTGATCTTTTGGATGATGAGAACTCATGGAAATGGATTTGAATTTGGTAGTAAAGTATTTGGAAGGTGTTTTGTTTGCGGAATGATTTTCAGTGTATAAAATTAGCATGTGTGTCCGTACTTCGTTATTATGAAGATTCGAGAGGGCAGTGTTTGTTATCGATATTCAGTACCTGGGTTACGTGGGAGCGTGGTTGGATTTGAGGGCTATTGTGTCCTTGCGCCCGTGTGATGTTGTTGTGTTATGAATGTGCCGGTATGTGCGTCTGTTAAAGATCTACCTACACCTCTCGTTACCCGGTCTTCATCCTACTTCTGCTTATATCTTTACTTTTTCTCTCACCTCACCCCCTTTTGTACCCCAATTCCCTTCCCCTCCCCAATTACCTTTCGTCGCTCCCCATACCCCGGCCTTGGCTCAGATTCTTGCCTGCACACTTGCAACTTAATGTGTTCCTAATAAAAGTCTGCCTATGTCGAGCCAAAAATGCTTGTGTATATTATTTTATCCAGTATATATATATAGTCATTTTATGGACATAATTTGATGATTAGAAGCCCTCAAAATATCCAAAGTTTTGACCCATGTAAAGATTCCCACGATAAAACGTTCAGGCATAGAGATAGTGCTAATTAATAGTCCATGAACTCATCACTGGTTTCCACCAGGATCATGTTTACACTCATTGGGATTTTCCAGGATTTCCCTTGAGGATTACGTGACCGTTGATACGCAGCCTCGTGTCCCCGTGTTGCTATGAATACACACCCCGCAGCACAGCTAAGGCCAAGCATTATGAATCATTTGTTGAACAAGAGATCCCAACATAATGTGTATTGAAAGACAATTAATTCAAGTCGGTATTTAATCTAAAAAAAAGTACATATTCCTTGGTTATTTGTGCGAGATTAAAACTTTAAATCTGACTTTGTTTTAAGTCGAAGGGCCGGCTTAGGGATAAAAAGAAGGGCATGGGGGAGTGAGAAATGGCAAAGGAAGACGAAGGGGAGGGACGTGTTGGGGTGAGGGTGGGAGACGAAGGGTGAAGAAAGTAAGCAATCTGAATTAATCTCGCAAATGCGATTAGCCTACCTATCAAAAAGCTGACATTTTACCAAACCAAATTTTGAACTTCAATTTGAAATAATATAAGCAGGTTCAATCTACACTAGGTCGACAGACCGCTGGGATGCACCCACTTGGCACCATTTTTCCCACAAAGCTGAAGGTGATGTTCGATCGATTGCTTCCCCAGGCCAAACCTCCCAGGTCAACGAACTTGGCCCGCCACATATTATTTACGCAGTCTAAAATTTTTGTGACAAAGTTGATTTGATCCGGGTTACCGTAAGTTCTCTCTCAGACTAGTCAAACGCCCTATGATCCCCTTCAAATTCGTGAATAAACAACAACAGAAAATATGATAATTTATTTCTGTCGATTGTCTTTTTTATTCACGGAATTGAAGTTGATCATCAGGGGTCTGACTGAGTCTGAGAGAACTGTACGGTAACCAAACGGCTCAAATTCAACTTTGTCCAAAAATTTTAGACTGCGAATAATATGTGGCGGCCAAGAGGTCGTTGACCCGGAGTTGGTCCTGGGAAAACAATATCGATCGAACATCACCCTCAGCTTGTGTGGAATGTGCACGTGGGTGCATTCCAGCTGGTCTGTCTACGGAGTGTTAAAGATTGACCTAGGCCTTATATTATTTCAAATTGATTCAAATTTGGTGAAAATGTCCAGCTTTTTGATAGGTAGGCTAATCGTACTTGCTGAGATTAATTCACAATTACTGCGCTTAAACAAGTCATAAAGTTTTAATTCCACAAATAACATGAATATGTACTTTTTTAGATTAAAAACCGATTGAATTAATTTGTCTCTCATAAAAATTCTTTTGGGATTTCTTTTTAACATGTCAAAATTTGGCTTGGCACTTACGCTGTGTGTGTATCATAGCCAACACGGCCGGGCGGCTGTCAACGGGTCACTATCCTCAAGGGAATCCTGGGAAATCCCATGATTGTAAACTTATCCCTGTGTAAACATGATGAGTTCATGAATATTTAATTAGGCCTATCTCTATGCCTGACTTTTATCGGTGGATCTTTACATTGGTCAAAACTTTGGATAGTTTGAGGCTTCTTAATCATGAAATTATTCATAAAAGTGACTATATATATATACGATATAAATAATAACACAAGCATGTTTGGCTCGACAGAGCAACTTTATTAAGAACACCGTGAGGAAGTTGCATGGTGCAGGCATAGAATCTGAGCCAAGGCCGGGGTTGTAGGTAGATCTTTACAGACAGCACATTCATAACACAACCAAATCACTCGGGCGCAAGGACAGGACACAATAGCCCGCAAATACCAACCACGCTCCCAACGTAACCAGGTACTGATATCGATAACAACACTGCCTCTCATCTTCCTCTGACGAAGTGTCGACACACATGGCCGAATTTATACACTGAAATCAGATTCCGCAGCAAAACACCTTCCCAAATGACATTTACATACCAACATTTCAAAATCCATTTCCTTGAGTTTCCATATCAAGATCACAGTTGGCAAAACTGTAATTTTAAGTCAATCAAGAATGCCATAACAAACGAGTAGGGCGTTAAACAGCGGCAAAAGCCGCAAATTCTTCCACGCGATGGCAAAGGCTCTATAAATTACATTATAGGCCAATAATTTTAATACTTTTCACGTAATCCACGCTCAAACCATTGTATTCTTGTAAAACTTACTACCTTAGTTTACAATAAAATATGGAATAGAGGAACACGTAGAACGCTGAGCTCCATCTACTATGAATGATCGCCACCGACCATTTGTTAGTCCTGCAGGGAAGATATCATTAATTATAAACCAGCTTTTTTGTGACCTGAATTGATCCCCTCTCAATCAATGTTGGTACATAATGGAACTTAATTATGCTCACTCTTGCCCGTGTCTGCAGAAGCTATGCTTTCAAATGTTTGAAATTCCCATAGCAAAGTTATGGACCTCTTAAAAGGAACAAGGCTTTTTTCCTAGCTTTCTTTCGTTTTATTTTTTGCCTGTATCTCAATATCGCAACAATATCCTTTTGCGCAAAGATGCCCTTGTTCGCTCGCTGAGGGCTTCGCCCAGGCACCTTTGCAATCCTTTCACGGTTGTTTGACGAATTTTGAGGCATCTTGATAAAAACTAATATTAAAGCCCACTGCCCTTTATAGACTTCTGAAGTTTACAATCACTTTGGAAACATGCTTATCACAGACGGTATCATTACTGGTTTCGTTATCAACATCAACTAAATATCTGAATACTTCAAATCTAAAAAAAAAGGCACCTATGAGGTTAGTGATTTTGCCAACAAAAACAAGGACTGGCCAGCAGCTAAAAGCAATCCACTATCACTCAAAAAAGTCCAAAATATTTTAAACATTTGCAAGAATAGCTTAAAGTAAAGCTACATATCATTCTTCATAATTTATATTTTGCAACCGTAAATTTACAAGAAGGAAGAAACAGCAAGTCAAAGAATAACAAATCTCCATTCAGTTGGTGTGTAGCAAGAGCAAGTGTCTGTAAGGACAGTATTGGACTAAAAATCTCCGATCCTGCCCTTATTAGGTTGCTTTCAATACTTTGCACTTGTAGTGTAATGAGGAAAGCTATACGTGGTAGACTGCAAAAATCTGATTTGATGATTTTTTTTCTGATTTAGCATATCATTCTTGATAGTAACCTTTACTTTTGTCTAATTTTAAATTCAATATGTAACTAACCTCTCCACAATAGCTGGAAGTAGACCATTACAATGGAGATTTGAGCAAGCTACACCACCAAGATGACAAATACCAGGAATAAGAAAACCAAACAATAGTAAATGATTCCCCCCAAATAGCCTGTGGAATAGAACGATTACAATATATTATTTACATCTTATTTTCAGCATTTCAATGGTAAAATGAAAACAGTCCATTTTGATTTTAAGATTAAAGACAAAGCCTCATACTCAATAGCAAATCTTGGCTGTATATTATTGCAGTACAATTTTAGTTTTTTAGCTCCTAGAACTATCAAACTGATTTACAATTACAACAAACCACTACTTCTTTTTTATTTAGTTTTACTGCTGCAAAGATGGCAAATACAGAAACTCAGAGCGAAACTACCTATTTAAAGATGTTTATCTTTCATTCTGTTTAAAAAAAATTAAAGGGTCTTCCTCGGCAAGACTTAACCCTGAACTAAGAGTTAAACCAGACCAAGTTCTTTGTGAATACTGGCCTTACTGGTTTGGCCTCCACTGCATAAAGTTGATGAGTGATAAAGTTTTAGCAAGTTGGTAAACTGTCTAACTCACTAAGGTTAAGAAGGCTGGCCGAGTCACTAATT